>JACXGI010000423.1:43124-140517 GCA_016801175.1 Esox masquinongy
GTGATCCGTCTTACCAAAATCCGGGCTGAGGATGGGTTTGTAGTTATTTTCTATTTGGGAAAAACAATGGTCAAGAGTCAGATCCTCCGGGTAGGAAAGTTAATGTGCTGATGGTATTTTGGTAAAACTTTCCTCAAATCTGCTCTATTGAAATCACCAACAATAATAGAATCTGCCTCAGGGTGGGCGAGAGTTGACCATAATGCACACCCCTCCGACAATTTCCCTGACTGAAGTTCTGTCGTGCCGATAGATAGAAAAACCAGCAGGGGTGATGTCCGAGTCCAACCAGGTCTCCACAAACGTTAGCACACAACAGTTCGCAATGTCCTGCTGAAAGTTAATCCGTGCAGGTAGTTCGTCCATTTTATTGTCCAGGGATTAAACATTTGCGAGTAAAATGCTCGGTAAAGGCGGATTGCTGTTTCTCATTGGAGATCTACATAGGATACCGGCATGTTTGCCTCTCTTCTTTTTCCTCCGGCAGGGTATTGGTAAACAAATCGGCGGCAGGACAAAGTCTGTATTCAATGATGAACGAATTTCCAAAAGTGGTAGTCGATCGTACTGTATGAGCGACAGTGCAGCATGAACAAAAATGAAAACAATCTAAACAATGAAACTGTTTAACTGAAAAAGTTTGGGAACCACTTCAGATACAGGATATTCACCAAATAGTTGAGAGTTGTGTGATGATCAGTTAGGAACAATTAAAAAAAAAAAAAGGTTTTTTTAATGATTTGTTGCGCTTTTTGTAATGAGTGGTGAAATATTACCACATACCTGCCACCAGAGTTGGAGAGTAACGGATTACAAAAAAACTGTAACTGTAATCCGTTACGTTACCAACTAAAATACTGTAATTGGATTACAGATACTTTTGAAAAAATAATATTATTATTTTTGGATTACTTCAATTAAAAAAGAATAGGTGTGCAAAATAATTATGACATGTTGAATGTTAGATTTTTTTTAACGTAATGATTTAAAAACATTGTTTTTTTGAACCAAAATAACAGTTGCACGCCTCAGTTGTTGTGTGTGTGAACATCATGTGTGCAAAGGTGGGCGCGCACAACCAGATTAGTGACTGATGAAGCACTAGTTTAATTTTCTCCGGTTTTGGTTAGTAAAAACAGAGGAGGCCTTTATTTCTGATACTATTAGCCGACCCATATAAAATGTGATTTAGCAATCTACTCTGCGAGTCTTTCTCAGAACAATGATAGGCGATAGGCCTACCTCGTGTTGTATCTTTTTCAAAATTCAAGGTTTATTTCTCAAGGGGGCCCAGGTACTTGACCTCCTTCTTGTAGTCTGACTCGTCATTGTCAGTGATCAGGTCTACCACCATGGTGTCGTCTGCAAACTTGACAATGCTGTTGGAAAAGTGTATAGGAACGCAGTCATGGGTGAAGAGGGAGTACAGGAGAGGGCTCAGCACACAGCCTTGTGGGACACCAGTGTTCAGGATCAGGGTGGAGGAGATGAAGTTGTCTAACCTGACAGACTGGGGACTGTTGGTTAGGAAGTCCAAAGTCCAGTTGCAGAGGGGCTGATCCCTAGGTCATGGAGTTTGTTGACCAGCCTAGAGGGGATGACTGTGTTGAATGCTGATCTAAAATATGTGAATAGCATTCTCATATTTTAGATCAGCATTGTTGGCGTTTTCTAGGTGGGTCAGGGCAGAGTGTTAAGCTGTGAAGATGGCGTCCTCTGAAGACCCTTTTGACCTGTAGGCAAACTGGAAGGGATCCAGTGTTGGGGGAGGCTGGATTTAAGGTGGGCCAGAACCAGTCTTTCGATCCACTTCATGATCATAGGGGTGAGTGCGACAGGTCGGAAATCATTCAGGCTAGATGCAGTTGACTGCTTCGGCACTGGCACAATGATTGCGGTCTTGAAGGATGTTGGGAAAACCGCCAGGGCCAGTGACAGGTTGAATATATCAGTAAAGACCTCAGCCAGCTGCCCAGCACATGTTCTGAGCACACGCCTGGGGACGCCATCAGGACCAGCCTTGCATGCATTCACCCTGCTCAGTGCAGACGACACATCTGCGATGGATTGTTTGAGGGGGAGGTTGTCTTGGGGGAGTTCAGCCTTAATGGCTGGCTCTTTGTTGTCCCTGTCGAAGCAGGTGTAGAACTTGTTTATTAACTAGTCGGTGATGGAGACATCGCTGGCTGTGGGGGTAGTGTTCTTTGGCCGGTAGTCTGTGATGGCTTGGATGCCCTGCAACACACTTTTATAGTCTCCTCTGGTGGGGCAGGAGACATTTTCTGGAATTTGGGAAGAACAGTTTTCAGATTTGAATGGTTGAAATCCCCTGCAACGATAAATGCACCCTCAGGGTGTGCCGTCTGCTGTTTGCTAATAGCGGGCTGGAGTTCTTTCATTGCAGGCTTAGCATGAGCATCCAGGGGTATGTTGGCTGCTGTAACAACAATAGATGAAAACTCCTGGGGCAAGTAAAAAGGCCTGCAACTAATCAACAGGTACTCCAGAATAATCGCAGGCAGGATGAGCAGTGACTACCGGTTAAATTAGTGTCTGTACACCATGCTTTGTTTAAATAAATGCACAGCCCAACTCCTCTGGTCTTACCGGAGTCCTCTGCCGTCCGATCAGCCCTGAAGACGTTGTGCCACTCTAGCTCAATTGTGTTGTCGGGTATTTTGATGTTAAGCCATGTTTCTGTGAAAATCATGACACAGCAATCCATAATCCTTTTTTGTGAGATGACTCTTAGTCGCATTTGGTCCATTTTGTTTGCCAGTGACTGGACGTTAGCGAGGAAAAGGCTTTGTAGTGGAAGCAGATGGGGGGTTAGCATTAGCCTAGCCAGGAGGCCACTCCTCTTCCCTCGCCTTTGTTTACGATCAAAAACAATTGTCAATACAACATGCATGTGTCTGTCACTTACAGATAAAGTCATGGGTGAAACCTCAATTCATTTGAACTGTGCAAAATCTGCAAATAATTGGTATTTTACATTTTTATAATGTCATATACTTTTTTCAAACATAACCAGGCCCAACCAGGTCTTATCAGAAAAAGTAGCACATTAAACACTGTGGTGAGTTAACTGAGGCTAGCTTTATAAATGTGATGCTCATCAATCACCATAACTTGTTAAACTGTTCTGAGACATTATAGTGCCATTACTGTGTTAGTGTTGTAAAACCATTAGAGACATAAATATGTTGGTTTCAACTGTAAGCATGATTTATGTCTTGCATTACCATGTATCCCCCCAGCTATCCTAGCACCAGTGTCTACCCCTTATATCACACACATCACACATAATCGCTCAGTAGACTAAGAGGTTCGCTGTTTTTTGATGTGCACTGAACGAAGCTGACTTCATGGTCACAGCTGGACCACCTGGTGTAGTTGGTGCTATAGATGGGACACGTAAATGCACAAATTATTCAAAAGATCATCAAAAGATGAACACACATTTCTTTACAAGCTGCCAGACATGTAAGAGGCTGACAATTAGCTGAACATATCTTGACTCGTCAGTATTTCATTCTTGGTTTCATGTTTAATTTGTGACACTTAGCCTAAATTTTATTTCAATAAGGCAGCAGTACTTCTACAGTATTGCTGTGATTCACTGACAGAGACCCCTCCCCTAGGGGCCAATCACTGTGAGCGTAGTAAGTAAGCTTGTTCGTGAAACACGACATCATCCATAGCAACAGGATCAACCCCGTCCTTTCTCTTAGCTTAAGATTTCTCTCCATGCCTTAGTAAAAGTTGGTCTTAGCAGCTTTGTGAATAGGTTTTAAGAGGAAACTCTTAGCTAGGAACTTTTACTGCTGTTTGGGAGTCATTCTAGTGGTAAGATACATTTTTTTATGAAAATGGTCCCAGACCTTTTAGTGGGTTGTATTAATATACAGAGGGAATCTGAGTTACAGGAAGCCCAGTACCAATATGTTGCCCAATTATTAGCTAAATATATGATTTGGTATGTCAAATGACCAATTAGTGAACTCAGTTTGAATCCTATGACCTTAGTTGTAAATACTGGACAACATTTTCTTAATCAAACATCAGGACTTTAAGGGAAGTGTGTGGTTTTTCCCAGACATATATCAGTTGTACTTTATCAATTGTACTTTATTTCACAGTTGAACGCAAACATATCATCTGTGGAGCGCTGATAGCTGTTGTCCTGGCAGTCATTTTGATACTTCACATTTGCTATAAAAGAAGGAAAAATACTCAAAGTAAGTAAGATACAATATTCATCCAGCCATCTTTTAGTTTATATATTTTCCCTTCTTGTTCAGTGTTTCGATTTGAACAAAGAAATCTTATGAAAATCATGCGTACACAAAAAACAAGGGCACACACACACACACACACACACGCACACACACACAAAGTATGAATGTGAATGTACACCACACAGATATCTGACAATGTAGCTTAGTGGCTGTGGAAATAAAATATTCCTCTAGCTGTTGATAAAAACATTGACTTGCTAAGGACTTTTCTGTGGATATTATCAATAGTAGAGTTACATTGTATCTTTTCCATATGTTCTCATGCAGATTCTCCTGATGAAAAATCTCCAAGTGATCAACCAGCACAAATTTGTATTTATGTTTAAACTGTATGTTCAGTAAGTTCTGAAACAGTTTGTTCCTCTCTAAATCTTACATAATTTTCAACAGACCAACATACAGAATAATCACACACTAAACACAGTTCTGTATATCTCAGTTAGTATAGCATGGTGCTTGCAAATCCAGTTTTGAGGGTTTCAATTCCTACAAGGGGCCAGTATGAAAATGTATATGCACTGACTGTTTTTAGTCTCTCAGAATAAGAATCTGACAAATGACTTAAATGTAGAATTGAAATAAAACAGCTCATTGTCAAAAAAGAGCTCATTGTTAAAACAAAGTAACTGGAATATCTGTCATCTCATGCACTTTTGTGTCTGACTGCTGTAGGTGTAAAAGTAATAAACCACATGGTGTCCTTTCTTACAAGGAGGAAATGATAGTGTGGATAATGTACCTCAGTGGAGGTTGAATATCAGATTTAGAATCAGAAAGAGTTTTATTGCCAAGTAAGTTTCACAACCAACTAGAAATTTGTTCTGGTCCATTGGTGCAGCAATATTTGTACAAAAAAAATAAAAACAAATAAGAATAAGAATAGTGGACTGAGCATAAAAACAGTAGACTGAGCATTAATAGATTACTGAAAATGTGTAAGGGGCAAGATTTGTCCAGTTGAGGGTTGTGTGTATATGTAGGGAGGGATTATAGATTTGTCCAGTTGAGGGTTGTGTGTATATGTAGGGAGGGGTTATAGATTTGTCCAGTTGAGGGTTGTGTGTATATGTAGGGAGGGGTTATAGATTTGTCCAGTTGAGGGTTGTGTGTATATGTAGGGAGGGGTTATAGATTTGTCCAGTTGAGGGTTGTGTGTATATGTAGGGAGGGGTTATAGATTTGTCCTGTTGAGGGTTGTGTGTATGTGAGGAGGGGTTATAGATTTGTCCACTTGAGGGTTGTGTGTATGTGAGTAGCGGGCTGTAGTCAGTTTGGCTCCGGGGGCATGTTGAGGCCTACTGCTGTCCTGATAGACCTCAACCTTCCACCAGAGGGGAGAGTTCTAAATAGTCCAATTTAAGGGTGAGAGGGATCAGCCCCGATCTTTGCCTCTCGCCTCCACATCCTAGAGGTGTGTAGTTCTTGTAGAGATGGCAGATTGCAGCCAGTCACTCTCTCTGCAGAGCGGATAATGTGCTGCAGCCTGCCCTTGTCTTTGGGAGTAGCTGCTGCGTACCAGACTATGATGGAGGAGATCAGGATGGACTATGATGGCAGCCTACAGCCATCGCCCAGAGACCTGCTCCACAGCAGGACACCAGATGGTCAATCTCCCACCTGTAGGTGGACTCGTCGGTGTGTCATCTGCAGACTTCAGTAGCTTGACAGAGTGTTAACTGGAGGTGCAGCTGCACAGGGAGAAGAGTAGGGGGGACAGGACGCAGCCTTGAGTGGAGTTGGTGCTGATGGTCATCGGGTCAGACAGGTGCTTCCCCAGCCTCACGTACTGCCTGCTGTTGGACAGGAAATCTGTGAGCCACCTGTATGTGGACTTGGACACTCCCTGTTGGGAGAGCTTGTCTTGGAGCAAAGCGGGAATTATGATGTTGAATACGGTACTGAATTCCACAAACAGGATTCTGGTTAAAGTTCCAGGGGGGTCCAGATGCTGGAGGATGAAGTGAAGAGCCATGTTGCCTGCATTGTCCACAGACCTGTTGGCTCTGTAGGCAAACTGCAGTGGGTCTAGTAGAGGGTCGGTGATGGTCTTGAGGTGGGACAGCACAAGGTGCTCAAATGACTTCATAACCACAGAGGTCAGGGTGACAGGTCTGTAGTCATTAAGTCCGGTGATCTGTGGCTTCTTGGGGCCTGGAATGATGATGGAGGACTTGAAACATGCCGGGATGCAGCATGTCTGTGAGGTGAATAGATGTCAGTAAACACAGCAGAAAGCTGATCTGCACAGATCTTAAGGGTGGATGGGGAGACACCGTCAGGCCCTGCTGCTCTCCGGGGGTTCTGTCTCTCAAATAGTCTGTTAACGTCCCCCTCCAGGATTGAAAGTTCCATTGTAGTGGTGGGGGTGGGGATGATTGGGATGGGTGATTGTGAATGGGCTTCGATGGTGGGGATGATTAGGATGGGTGAATGTGAATGTGCCCCAATGGTGGGGATGATTGGGATGGGTGAATGTGAATGGGCCCCAATGGTGGGGATGATTGGGACGGGTGAATGTGAATGGGCACCAATGGTGGGGATGATTGGTATGGGTGAATATGAATAGGCCCCAATGGTGGGGATGATTGGGATGGGTGAATGTGAATGGGTCCCAGCGGTGGGGATGATTGGGATGGGTGAATGTGAATGGGCCCCGATGGTGGGGGGTTGGTGATGATAGTGTAGCAGAAATCCAGAATGTTTGCCTCTCTGGTTGGGATTTTAATAAACAGTTTATATATCGGGAGTTCGTGGCTCAAGTTACCTTTGTTGAAGTCACCAAGAACAAATACAATCTACTCAGATCTCCATGTTTGATTATCTACTGATGAAAATCAGTCACTGTTCATAATATTGACCTTTGGGATTTCATTCACACACATTTCCTGAAGCCAATGTTGCTCGTCTATTTTCAAAATATAACAACTGACTGCCTAAAACAGCTTAATTTAATCACTTAAGTGCAGTGTATATTGTTTATGAACAGTGTATGTATTTTTTGTTTTTCATTCATATTTATGGATTTAGAATAGCGCAACAATGTTTCTGAATGCTGCCTTAATGTTTGTATTTACAGCATACAAGTCACAAATATGAACCATAAGCCATAAAAAC
Source organism: Esox masquinongy (assembly GCA_016801175.1). NCBI lineage: Eukaryota > Metazoa > Chordata > Actinopteri > Esociformes > Esocidae > Esox > Esox masquinongy. The sequence continues at coordinate 50,540 of JACXGI010000423.1, forward strand.
ACAGCATGAAACTCACAAATTATTGAGCACATCATAACAGAAAACTAGGTGTCCCCAAAGCACAAATATACCTTGTGGTTGAAGCACAATGGCCATTAAGTTCTCTTGCATTCTGCAATTTTTGACCACCAGTGGTAAAAGTGGGACTTTCGAAACAAGAATTGTCCAAAAAAATGATGTACTACTAATCAATGTGCCAATTTGTCCCCAATGCCATCAAAACATGTTGGTTTTTAAACATGCAACTTCATGAATAACTGAGATGTAATAGTGAATCTAATTTCTTTGCAAAAGTAAACAACACATTACACATCCAGCCCATGGTAAGAGGGAGAAGGTTAAATTATTCTGTTGCATTTTTAAATTAAGTTGTAGTGTCAACATAAACATATATTGCTTGAGTAAAATTCATCCAATGCTGACATTCTTTAGGTTAGTTTGCATATTTGTATTTGTTGCTAAGGACTGTCGATTTTATGTTCATTTAGACTACTATTGCTGAGGACACTCTACCAATATCTCTTCTATTCGGAAAAATGGAAAATCCTGGCCCCTGGATCTGGACGTTATTGGACGTCAGAGAAAGATCAGAAAGATCCCACGAGGGTATCATCATTCTGGGTTATGTGATTGTCTGGAAGACACCAAGATGCAACAATGAACCAAAACATTATGACCACCTGCCTAATATGCTATTGGTCCTCAGCGTACCGCCAAAACAGTGCCGACCCGCCAAGGCATGGTCTCCACAAGACTCCTGAAGGTGTCCTGTGGTACCTGGCACCAAGAGAATAGCAGGAGATTCTTCAAGTCCTTTTCATTTGCATGTTTGGAGCCGAAATGAATTGGACTTGTGTTATGGAATTTCTTGAATTAATGTACATTTTAGAATTGTCTGCTTATCTATTGCCTGGTCTTTGTTTGTGACACCCATGTCTGAATGATATCAGTACATCATTGGGTCCTCTGACCATCTCCCTAATCCAATAAGGGTTTCTGTTCGTTGTTCTTCAAGAATGTGGCTAGCTATCTGAGAGTGGATTTTACGATGTTCCCCTATCCCCTTGGGGGTAAACACCTAGGACAGGATAGAGGAAGACACAAGCGGGGGAAGAAAGGGATAAAGGAAAAAAAATTGTCTTTAGAGAATGAATGAGCAGTCTTACCACACCCCTTTTAATATATAAGAACTGATGACTGTCCTGTGTTACTCTGGAGATGCCTCACAGGTTTATTTAGTAAGCTTTTGACACTTCTCTCTATTTGCAAATATTAATAAACTGCAAATTGTACCAAGATATTTTTTTCTCTTTATGGCATTAAGAGTTCTAATCGATGGAATTACCATCAGACTTGTTGGTCCAGCACATCCCACAGGTGTTCAATTGGATTGAGATCTGGGGAATTTGGAGGCCAAGTCAACACCTTGAACTCATCATGTTCCTCAAACCATTCCAGAACAATGTGTGCTTTGTGGCAGGGCGCATTATCTTGCTAAGAGACCGTTGCCATCAGGGAATACCATTGCCATGAAGGGGTGTACCTTGTCTGCAACAATGTTTGGGTAGATGGCATGTGTCATATTGATGTTCACATGAATGCCCGTACCCAGGGGACCCATTCCCAAAGCATCACACTGCCTCCACTGCCTTGCCATTATTGATGTGTATGAATGTATTCTTGTTTTGTTTAGATAACAAAAGAATATCCATACCCAGGAAGTCACGTGTCAAAAGCGTGACAGTAATTAGCCAGACTGGGACAGAGCTGAATAACGGATTGTTTGAAAAAAATTACTATGTGCCTTCTGGAATATCTCTTGCTAAGTGAACTATGAGAAAAATATGAATTTTGGATGAATTATCCCTTAAATTTGTAGTCTTACTACAATATCTATATTTTTTGTAAAATGTTCAGTTTTGGTATTGTGTTTTGTTAAAAATTACATAATAATTCCAGTAGACACTCTGATATACTTTTTTGCTTTTTGCTTGTACCTGCAAGCGCTTTAATACTTGTTTACACTTCTTCTTATATTATAATTTGTATTCTATTTTTTATTCTCTTTTATTATATAGGCCTGCATGCTTGAGATATTTCTTGGCAACCAATCATTTCAGAGCCAACATTGCTGTTGAAAATGTGTAATGATAAATAAAGTTGAACTTGGAACATGTAAGTTGTAGGGTGTGTACTATAATAATACTATAATAAGTCTATGCCATCTTTGCATGGCAATTGTCAACAGAGTCTAGGAGTCGGTTGTCTCGCCTGCAACAGCTGGACATCATTGGGATCTCTGTGTTTGGGGAAGATAAAATTTTCTGGAATAAGAGGTATTTTGTATGCACCACTATGCATCTATCTCCAATTTTTAGGTCTCGACACTTGTTTTGATCAACTTGACACCTTTTACTCTAAATCAGGGGTTTCAATCTGTTTGTTTTTCATTCAATTCAAATTGAAATTAAGACCTAAAAAAAACAGACAAGTGTTGTTCCTAATTATTTAGAAACTAATCAGGAAAGTAAAAGGTAGGACTGAAAACCTGGAGACACTCGGCATTCCATGGAATGGATTTGACACCAAATCACAAGCGATGAAAACAGCTTTTTAACCATTTAAATTTTCCTCCTTCCATCAACAAGTGCTTTTGTACTGGAAGTTATGTATAAACACAGCTTTACACAACATATCAATCTGGAACAACAGAAGTGTTCTATTTAAAAATAACAAATGTTATACTTTAAAAATTGTATGCAGAGAAAAATACATTGTCAGTTGTCGACATGTAAGAAGAAAATGTTTTGTTGAGGTCATAGAGTATCCCCAAGTGTTTTGTTTTGATGACAAAAAAATTATTTTCTACAGGTGATAAATTATCAAACACATCAATCCATTTTTAACATACTGTATGACCTACAATCCAGTAGAAAATATATATCAGAAATTTACACTAAACTTGATTAAACTTTATTGTCATTGAACAAGTACAAGTACCGTACAACGAAATGTAGTTTGCGTCTAACCAGAAGTGCAAATAGAGGGCAAAAAATTCTGAAATAAATAATAAAATAAAAAAATACATTGATAATATTGGAGGCGGCATATGGTAGAGAAATTAACATTCAACTAGACTATTCTAAATACCTGTGCAGGGAATGGAGAAATCTTAATAACCTTGTACCCTCACACAGACAATTACTGGTAGGTCACTGTAAATAACCAAGCTATTGTTATTAATAATATTTATCGCTAGTTACATGGCCCATTTTTGCAATTCAACTGTTATCTCTGTGCATACAACCTTGCGCAGATGAAACGAAAAACAGGCTGTGAAAAAGAAGCACTCATTCTAAAAACCATCCCAGGTACATTAATCTACTTTTTGGAGAAAAGACCTGGGGCTCCAAAAATAAACAAGACTGAAGCCCCTGAAGGCCATGTCTACCAACCCTGTGTATAGTAACCATGACATTTATTGCCCAATCTCTAAATGATCTTGCCTGTAGAAAATTCTAGGAATTACAGGAAAATACATCAACATTAGCTATACAATCAGCCACAATAACATCGGACTAAACATTTCATTTTACTCAGGGTGTAGGCCAGGGTACAGCACTGTGACTGTAACCACACTGATCGTAAATGATATTGCTGAACTATCCTGCCTTATTTATAAACCTATCAAAGGTCTTTGGCATAATAGATAATTCACATTTAATTAACAAGTTGAAACATTAGGCCTAAGTCCGGATGCCTACTTGTGGTTTTAGGACTAATTTGCACAGGAGTAGTTCAGGACCCGAGTGTTACGAACCCTGTGGCTCTAGCAGTCTAGGGTGGATGGTACAGAGACCCGTAACATAAAACTCATGCAAAGTGGTGTAGTGTACATGAACAGCGAGAACAAACGACACAGACAACCAAAGCTACCGTCAAACATAAAACGTTTATTATAAACACACGGTAAAGGGGATAGGGAAAAGGGGCTGAGCTAGACCCAAGAAATGAAATAATATAGTCAAAACACCCCTAAACTGAACTTGCCTGCCTCAAGAACTGCTTAGCTGACTACTAACCACTATAAAAATACAGTGGGTGGTCTGCTCAGTTCCTACTAGTGTTTTTAGACAAAGTTTTCCTACGGGTTGTATGCCCAAGGGCGACTTGCTGAAAAACCCTTTTCCCAGGGACACAGGAGCAAACAAAAACACACAGGTTGAAGAAGGACTAAACAGCACACAGCAAACAATTGACTAGACAACACCAAACAAAACACCACAGCAATACATACTCACATGAAACAGGACAAAGTGAGATGTATGTGCTAAACTAAGTGATGTATATATGAACAACGTGTCTGTCTATCAAAAAAGGTATGTATCTCAAGAGTGTCTATGTCCATGTGGGGTAAAGCAAAAGAGTTTCTCTGGGAGAACCAACTGACAGGGTTTTTAAACCAGGGATGTGTGATGCGATTGGGTAATGGCAAAAGTAACAGGTGGTGCAATTAGGAGGGCTGCAGGCGATGCACTCATGACTGCCAGGTGGGAAACAACAACGAGCACAATCAGGAACATAAGGGACACCTGGGGAAACAGCAGGACGGGAAAAACACAAATGCACATAGAGGGTACCTGAATGTGTAACACCGAGGCGCAGAGTGGTTAAGAGTAAACATTCCTAACTCAAAAACTAGAAGAGCCACAGAAACCACAAACTGAAATGCATAATGTACAAACAATGATCAAAGTGAGTATTTTTATTTATCAAATGCACCGAATAACACAGCGTCACTCTGAACAATGAAATTCTAGCGACTTGGCACACAATATCTACGCAGTAAGAATTAAGAAATCTAGAAAGCAAAAATACAGAAATATATAAAACAAAAATATACAGTATCTCACAAAAGTGAGTACACCCCTCACATTTTTGTAAATATTTGATGATATCTTTTCATGTGACAACACTGAAGAAATGACACTTTGCAACAATGTAAAGTAGTGAGTGTACAGCTTGTATAACAGTGTAAATTTGCTGTCCCCTCAAAATAACACAACACACAGCCATTAATGTCTAAACCGCTGGCAACAAAAGTGAGTACCCCCTAAGTGAAAATGTCCAAATTGGGCCCAATTAGCCATTTTCCCTCCCCGGTGTCATGTGACTCGTTAGTGTTACAAGGTCTCAGGTGTGAATGGGGAGCAGGTGTGAACACAACAGGAGGGTTAATGGACAAAAAACATGCTTTTCTTTAAAAAAATAAGGACATTTCTAAATGTCCCCAAACATTTGAACAATTGTGTAAATGTAATTGGAAATGCTGTGAAAAATTTTAACAACTTTTAATGCTAATGATACAGTATTTAATTCCACTGCACCTAATAATGATAGAGTATTAAATTTCACTGTACCTAATAATGATACAATATTATATTCCAGTGCACATGATAATGATACAGTATTATATTCCACTGCACCTAATAATGATACAATATTATATTCCAGTGCACCAATAAATCAAGCCATGCATGCATGTACATGCATTTAATATTCATCCTCAATGAATTACTGTTCCCATAACTGTTTACTGAACCACCCCGTTATCTCAATATTCACGCTCCAGCGCTTGGATAAACCCGTCAGTCCTTTTGTGTGATAATACCCTACATCGATGTTTAAACAGCGGCACAAGAACTTGCATTACCCGTCATCAGCATATTGTTACATTTACACAGAGGTTATTCCTCTGATAGCACCAGAAATTGCATTACAGAAAAAAATGATTGTTAAAACATAGCAACATAGAATAACAACGAAATAATAAAAATTGAATCAAAGAAAGAGAGAAATATAAGAAAATACATCGTAATAACTAAACGAAGGAAGCTATAAAAGCTGTAAGGCTAAACAGTGTTGTTTAGTTTAAGCGCTCAGTCATAGGTGCTTTTAACCTGGATTTAAAAATTAATATGTTTGGGGCACGTCTAAGATCTTCTGGTAGTTTATTCCAGTTTTGAGCAGCATAGCTGCTAAACTTTCTAATAAGTGAACTTCTTAAAGCCATGCCTAGCTAAATAAAAAACATTTTGTAAAAATCTGCAATTTTGGGCCCATAAAAGCATTGATTTTTGTTAACAAAGCATGTGACAAATACAATTTTATCTCAAATTTGAAATGAACTTTTTGTAAAGGTAAATAGATTTTGTGATGTATGCAGGAACTAGGTAAAAATAGGTTGGGTCACTTCATCTAGCACATTAACTATGAAAACTATGTTTCTGAAAATACAATGAAAAAATAGTTTTACAGTAATAGGTCTGACGCAGGTGACTTTAATATGTGACTTAACAGTAAGGCACCAGCTTCCCCATTCCAGAAACATTATGACAATTCTCAACACTCGTACTTCCCCGAAACAGATCTCAGAACAGCTTTCGTCCTGTTTGGCCATCATACATGAAGAAGATAAACATAAGGCAAACAATAATCAAAAAAATATTACCTACCTAATGAATGCCTATCAAATGTTGTCTATATTTATTGCATACAAAGGTTAACATGCCCATATTGTTAGATTTTTATGAGGAGCAAACCTTTCTCTCTCTAGACACTTATGCCACAATGTAAAAATGCAATTTCTACATTTGTCATATTATCAGATCTATAGCTCTATAAATATGTCTTGGCAAAAATAAATAATAATACTGGCAACAAAGCAGTGGCTTGTTTTTGCTCACAACAAATCAACAAAGACAATAACAATGGAATGTCGGCGGTCAACATATGCTACTAACAACAGTGACTCAGTCAGAAAAATGTTGATGGGACATATGAATAAATCAGTATCGATAAGAAAAAGTCTGATTCACACAACTTGTTTTGAGACCGAAAAGGTGTGAGTGAATGTACTGGAGCCATGTGTGGCTTTGGAAAGGGAACGTGGTTGTTCTAACAAAGTGATAGGTGATACTAATCAGAATGTCTTTAAGAGATATGTTTGGAGGAGACGTCCCGCACCTGCTGTCGAGTTGTTACGATGAGGCAGGGTCATATTCACAAGTTGGAGTGAATTTGCAGTAAAGTTTGAGTAAAATACTACCGATAACTGCCTCATGCAACTTGCTGGGGCTAAATTCAGATTCCACTTTGTTTTTATTTGTGGCATGTAACAAACATTTTTAGGAATTATTGTTATAAAAATAAGCAATTGAAATATATTCAACATATACACTTTTTCAAATGGTATATTTTTTTCCAGGCCTTTCTAAGGTGAAGACCATAAATATTTGGACAATGGCACAAGTTCTGATGTTTTGGATCTGTACTCCAGCACAATGAATAAGAGGTTAAAATGCATTTCTTTCAGGGCATTCATAAAACATGAACCAAGTAGGAATTACAGCTCCTTTCATACATAATCCCCCAATTTTAGGGGACCTAAAGTAATTAGACAATTGGCTGTACAGCTGTGAAGTATTCTTAAGTACTTCAAAGTACCAAAGAATAACTGTAGAGTTCTGGAACAGTCTTATGGACAGATGAGACAAATATTAACCTGTACTAGATTCTTGAGAAGAGGAAAGTGTTGAGAAAAAAATGAGCTGCACATGATCCATAGCATACCACCACATCTGTGAAAGAAGGAAATCATTTTATTGTGAAGTGCACCTAAAATTCCTGGAATAATTGGAGTCCTACCTAAAGAGCTGACAGAGCTTATTGCGTAGAATGGAAACTCCCCCCTACTTGTCCAGAGTATCACTGTAGTAACAGCTTGGCTCTGACATACTGTAAGGAGACAGAGTTGGGGTGTGGGGTGAAATATGCCGGTTGTTGGGCAGGTTTTACCTGCAAGTCCCATGTCTCTTGCAGATTTCAGGAGGTTTTTCGCTTTGGGTTTCTATGTACTTTGCTGCAAAAATGTTGCCCTCTAACTTTACAAGCAATCCAGGCCATAACACAGAGAAGAATCCCGTAGCATGAGGATGGTGTTCTCAGGATGACGTGTGGTGTTAGGCTTGAGCAAAACATAGTGCTTAGAGTGGAGGCCAAAACATTTTCAGACCAAAGAATCTTCTTCACTTGGTCTCAGAGTCTCCAAGATGCATTCCGACAAACTCAAGCCAAGATCTGATCTGAGTTGTTTTTTCTTTTTGCCAATCTCCCATAAAGGCCACTTTTGTGTAGCACCTAGGCTATTGCTGCAGTCTGTACAGCGTCTTCCAACTCAGCCGTGAACTCAGTTTTTGAGGATGGCCTGTTCTAGACAAACATTCAGTTATCTCCAATTGTTAGTAATAGACTTAATAGTTCTCCGGTGGATATCTAATGCCTTTAAAGTTCTTATATCCTACCCCTGAAAAAAACGTGTTCTGGATTTACTTTGAATGTTCCTTCGTCTTCACTAAGTAGTTTTTGTTAGGAATTGTACGAACCCTCTATGGTACCTTCCAGAGTCAGATGTATTTAACTACACTGAACAAAAATATAAATGCAACACTTTTGTTTTTGCCCCCATTCATACTGATCAGACAGCATGAGTATTGCACAGGTGTGCCTTAGGCTGGCCACAATAAAAGGCAACTCGAAAATGTGCAGTTACATCACACAGCACAATGCCACAGATGTCGCAAGTTTTGAGGGAGCGTGCAATTGGCATGCTGACTGCAGGAATGTCCACCAGAGCTGTTGCCCATGAATTGAATGTTCATTTCTCTACCATAAGCCATCTCCAAAGGCGTTTCAGAGAATTTGGCAGTACATCCAACCGGCCTCACAACCACAGACCACGTGTAACCACACCATCCCAGGACTTCCACATCCAGCATCTGTACCTCCAAGATCGTCTGAGACCAGCCCCCTGGACAGCTGCTGCAACAATCGGTTTGTATAACCAAAGAATTTCTGCACAAACTGTCAGGAACCGTCCCAGGGAAGCACACCTGCATGCTCGTCGTCTTCATCGGGGTCTCGACCTGACTGCAGTTTGTCGTCGTAACCGACTTGAGTGGGCAAATGCTCACATTCGATGGCGTCTGGCACTTTGGGGAGGTGTTCTCTTCATGGATGAATCCCGGTTTTCACTGTACAGGGCAGATGGCAGAAAACGCGTATGGCGTCGTGTGGGTGAGCGATTTGCTGATGTCAACGTTGTGGATCGAGTGGCCCATGGTGGCAGTGGAGTTATGGTATGACGTGTGTTATGGACAATGAACACAGGTGCATTTTATTGATGGCATTTTGAATGCACAGAGATACCGTGACGAGATCCTGAGGCCCATTGTTGTGCCATTCATCCACGACCATCACCTCATGTTGCAGCATGATAGGATCTGTACACAATTCCTGGAAGCTGAAAACATCCCAGTTCTTGCATGGCCAGCATACTCACCGGACATGTCACCCATTGAGCATGTTTGGGATGCTCTGGATCGACGTTTACGACATCGTGTTCCAGGTCCTGCCAATATCCAGCAACTTCGCACAGCTTTTGAAGAGGAGTGGACCATCATTCCACAGGCCACAATCAACAACCTGATCAACTCTATGTGAAGGAAATGTGTTGCAATGCGTGAGGCAAATGGTGGTCACACCAGATACTGACTGGTTTTCCGACCACCCCGAACCCCACCAATACAGTGAAACTGCACATTTTAGAGTGGCCTTTTATTGTGGCCAGCCTAAGGCACACCTGTGCAATACTCATGCTGTCTGATCAGCATCTTGATATGCCACACCTGTGAGGTGGATGGATTATCTCGACAAAGGAGAAGTGCTCACTAACACAGATTTAGACAGATTTGTGAACAGTATTTGAGAGAAATAGGACTTTTGTGTACATAGAGAAAGTCTTAGATCTTTGAGTTCAGGTCATGATAACTGGGGGCAAAAACAAAAGTGTTGCGTTTATAATTTTGTTCAGTGTAGAAATCACGTGAAAAACTTTGATTGCCCAAAGGTGCGTGCTAACAATGGGGTGAATAAATACGCAATCCATTATTTTCTGTTTTATATTTGTAATACATTTAGTTTAGTTTTTCTTTTCCACTTAAACATTACAGACTTTTTTGGTGTTGATCAAAGGCAAAAACTCCTAAATAAATCCATTTTGACTTCAACAGTAAATGCTTTTAAGAGTCGCTGTACAGGGTCTAAAAGGAGAATGTATTGTGATAAGCACATTTTGGCAGTAAGATGCTCAGAGGCAGAACATTCATGCCAAATGTAGCAGCAATCAAAAAGGAGTAGTCATGTACACACTGAAATTCATTTTATACAACCCTGTTTCCAAAAATGTTAGGACACTGCGTAAAATGCAAATAAAAACAGAATGCAGTCATGTGCAAATCATTTATCCCTATATTTAATTGAAAGTAGTACAAAAACAACATATCAAAGGTTGAAACTGAGACATGTTATTGTTTTTGGAAAAATACATCCCTATTTAGTTTTTGATGCCAGCAACACGTTTCAAAAAAGTTGGGACAGGGGCATGTTTACCATTGTGTTGCATCACTTCTTCTTTCAACGAAACTGTAAGCGTTTGGGAACTGAGGAGACCAATTGCTTGCCATTCTTGCTTGATATAGGATTTCGGTTGCCCAACAGTTCAGTGTCTCCTTTGTAGTACTTTAGTTTCATTATGTGCCAAATGTTTTCAATGGGTGAAAGGTCTGGACTGCTGGCAGGCAGGTTTAGCAACCTGATTATTTTACTATGGAACCATGCTGTTGTAATATGTGCAGAATGTGGTTTGGCTTTGTCTTGCTGAAATAATCAAGGCCGTCCCTGAAAAAGACATTGCCTAGATGGCATGTTGCTCCAAAACCTGAATGTATTGTTCAGCATTAATGGTGTCTTCACAGATGTGCAAGTCAGCCACTCCATGTGCACTAATGCACCCACATACCATCACAGATGTTGGCATTTGAACTGTACGCTGATTTCGGGCTTGTCCCTTGCATACAGCGATTTCTCCGGATTCTCTGAATCTTTTAATGATATTATGTACCGTAGATGATGAGATCCCTAAACTCTTTGCAATTTTACATTGAGAACCATTATTCTTAAATTGTTGCACTATTTGCCTACACAGTCTTTTACAGAGTGGTGAACCCCTCCCCATCCTCACTTCTGACAGACACATCCTCTCTGGAATTATCTTTTAATATCAAATCATGTTACTGACCTGTTGCCAATTGACCAAATTAGTTGGGTGATATTCCACCAGGTTTAGTTTTTTAGCATTACGCAACGTTTCCAGTCTGTTGTTGCCTCAGTCCCGACTTTAACTTTTATCTGTAACTAATCCCACATTTAAAAAATATATTTTTCTCTGTTTTAGAGAGGACTGCAGCTTCCCATCTAAGTAACGCAGAGAGAAAATGTGATTCTCGACCCAAAACTTCCTAAACTAGACAAACATCATCAGGGATGCTGGTACTCCTGTAGCCTAAAATGTATCCTGATGGCACAACAAGAATATTCTGTGGTGACAACTGAATTCATGGACATTTTCAGTGGCAGGCTGCAATTGGACCCAGAGACAGATTCAATAACAATCCTAAACATCTACACTGAAGAGTCTGCCATCTATCAGTTGAAAATATATTGGAAGGGTCAGATTCATTCAAGTATAATCTTCTAAACATGCAATTAGCATTCAGGACAAAATTTTTTGTTTTAGTCTCATCAGACCATAGCATCTTCTTCCATGTTTCAGAGTCTCCCACATGCCTTCTGGCAAAATGTTGTCAAGTTGTTTTTTCAACAATGGGTTTCTTTTTGCCACATTCCCATGAAGGTTACTTTTGTGAAGAACCTGGTCTGTAGTTGCAGTATGCAGAGTGTCTCCCTGCTCAGATGTCCAAGACTGTAACCTGTAGAGTTTCCATCTGCCTCTTGGTGGCCTCTCTGACTAGTGGCCTTTTTTGCCCATATACTCTGTTTTTTAGTTCACCCTGTTCTAGACACACTCACAGGTGTTCCATTTTCTCTCTATTTCTTAATAATGGACTTTATTTTGCTATGGGGGATATTTAATGGTTTGGAAATGTTATGATATTCTAAGCCTCATTGCTGCTTTTGACAAATGTTATTCTGCCTTTGCTGAAAATTTTCCTTTGTCTTCATGAGTTTTTTTTTAGGAATTGTGGTAACACTTTTTTTGAGAGTCCCAAAAGTGTGCCTGTAGATGCTCTACAGACTGTCTACATATTAAATATCTACCAGCCCTAATCCTTGTCTATATCCTCAACTTTATTATATCCCTAACCTTAACCCTTAACCTTAGCAAGCAGTTGTTTATCAACAGATAGTTTGTTTAAAGTTTGTTGATAGTATATTCTGTTTTATATTTGTAAGTAATCAGAACAAATCCTAATTAAATCCATTGAGTTCATATTAAAACACACTAAACTGTGAATATATTTGGGAGGCACTGTCTCTTTTTTGTGTGTTCTATGGCCATTATGAGATTTGAATCATGAATTACTCTCTGTGATAGCAATGTTTGAGTTTTATTGGGATAGACAGTATAGATGACATGTTTTAACTGCATTCATGTTTTCTGAGGGGGTCTGTGAACATTTTGAGATTCGTAAATGCGTCAAAAGTTTTGAGAACCCCTGCAGTAGAGAATTGTTCACAATCTTAAACCTTATAGAAAAAAAAAGTTTATGCCAACAGTCGCTAGACTCCATTGAGGATTGTGTTAAACTGACTAACGTTTCTTATTAAGTTTACCTCCACCATAGCGTCTATGAACTGTATTGCTTTTGCCACTGGCCGTTTTAACAGCTTGTTAGCCAGCAGAGTTGGGGAGTAACTGATTACAAGTAATCCGTTACATGTAAAAAAACAGTAACTGTAATCCGTTACGTTACCACCTAAAATATTGTAATCGGATTACAGATACTTTTGAAAAAATGTATGATTACTTTTGAATTACTTCATTTGAAAAATAATAGGTGCGCAAAATGATTATGACACGTTGTATGTTTGAGTTTATTATTTAATATTATTAAAACATCGTTATTTGAATCAAAATATGAACAGCCCTCAGTTGTGTGTGATCATCATGCGTGCAAAAGTGGACGCGCATAACCAGTTTTGTGAAGGAGGAAGCGCTAGTTTAAATTTCTCCGGTTTTGGTTGGTTGGATGGCTGGTAAAAACAGAGTATATATTCGATAATATTAGACGAGTCATATAAAATGTTATTTAGTTATCTACTCGACGCATAATTCTCAGAACAATGATAGCCAATAGGCCTACCTGGTGTTATATCTTTTTCAAGTTTCAAGGTTTATTTGTCAAATGCACCCACCAACACAGCCAGGACGAGTTGCACCGAAGAACTTTTACAGGAATTGTTTAAATGATTTAATAGCAACTATTTGTTAGATAGCTGTAACATGGCACTGCCTTCATATCTTAATTTTTATATACAATGTCAATACCCTTTTCGAGTAATTGCCATTTCTTTTTCAACAATGTTTTGAAACAATTAAAAACATGAATAAAACACAAATAACAGAACATGCTAAAGCATCATTAGATTTTGGGTTATGTTCAGATAAAAAGTCAGATTCTGGAAGATCGAGGTTTATTGGATTATTTGGAATGACTGAATATCTGACAGACCTTCAGCGTGTAATGTAGAGATGTAGACCAATCATATTGAAATAAAATGCAATGGTTTAGAAACCCATTTCCAAAGGCACTGTAGCCTACACAACCCATATGGTAAAATACGAATTCCGTTTTTGGCCAGCTATGTAAACTCTAACATTGATTGATCCCGCAAAAGGTGTTCAGTTGGTTGTAGGTTATTCCTATTTGTTTTCCAATGCCTCTTAATATGAAAGTAATCTAAAAGTAATTCAAAGTAGTAATCAAAAAGTTACGTTACTGATTACAAATGTGGACAGGTAACTTGTAACAGTAACGGATTACATTTAAAAAGTTAACTACCCAACCCTGTTAGCCAGTAATAGGCTTAATAGTATCTACAAACGTCCTAGGAATAATCATAAGAATTGAGCAATTGCCAGCGAGACTGAAGATGAACTTTTCTATGCCAGAAACAGTCGCAATATAACCGTATACAGTTTCAGTTAAGGCTTATTATAACAAACTACTGTATGCTAAGCCAGCAAATGTGTTTGTCTATCCTGACCCAAAACGCATGCACAGATGCGTACTTCGAAAATCCACCAGAAACACTCGCAATATAACCGTAAACTGTTTTATGTCAGGCTTACTATAATGTAGATACTAACGGTTTTAGCCAGCGAAGTTTTCGTCTATACGGAATAATTCCTAATGCGTACTTCGCTTCGCCTGCGAGGAGATGCGAACACAGGACCTATAGTTCACAAGTCCGCTTCTCTAACCACTACGGTATTTAACAAGGGGTAGTCAGTCAGTCACTCACTCACTCAGTAAGAGACATTCGCTCTTCTTGGCCAGCGCCGCTTACGCGGTCCTGCAAAAATATACATAATAATAAACACTAGCAGCAATTATAAAATATAGAAATGGGAATATGGACAGAATGAATATAAATCTGAAATACTATAAATATAAGTGTAGTAGTGTCTATAAATGGATACATTGAAACGTGTTAAAGTATACTGAATACATATAGAAAGTGACCACAGCATCATGTGATCAATATGATGTGACTTTTGCTGATGATTATCCTTTGTTATTGTTTTAACTTACATGCAGTTTCCATTTTTTTTGTCACATCCTAAGTGTTGGGTTGTAAAACTAGCAAATGACACGGTATATCTAATTCACCCAACTCTCTCACTCAAGGAGAGCAGTGTCGAGCTAAAGTACTGCGAGTGCAGTGTCATCTGGATACATTGCTTTCCCTGACTAACGGAATTTGCTAGAATTTGTGAAATAACAGTTATCTATGTTAAAAATTTATGTTCTGTTATAACAAAAACACAGGATTCCCAATTGATTTAGGTAAATGCTGTATACATTTGATGTGATGAATGTCTGTTGGGGATTTTAAAGTTTACCTCTTCTAACATAGGGGGGGTAGAACAGTGTAACAAGATAACCCTCCCTGAGTTCCATACAGAGAAAGTCCAACATCTGTGTGTCTTTTTACATTTATTGTCTGCTCCATAGTAATGTATAAAGTGCTATTTGTTGGTATTTGTTTTACATTCATTATGTTCTGTGTTTTGTCTTGCAGCTGAATGTCTTTAGACAGGTTTGGATACCCCAGGACCTGGACTGATCTACAGTAGGGTTTCCAAACCCAGGTAGTAAACAATTCTCTACTGTACAGTAAATGTATGTTCTAACTATCAACTGACACAGGTAATTTAATTAGGCAAGGCCTGGATAATAAATAGACTATTTCAATCCAGTGTGCCAGTTAAATATTAAATAAACCTGAGGATAGCTTGGGAAACACTGTCAGCTTGAGAGTCAGCTCTCAAATCCAATATTGTAGCCGACATCTCCGAAGGCAACAGCAGATGGCCTAGTGGTCAAGTGTTTGGGGCCTGTACATGTCCTATCAACCAAGCTGACAAGGTAATCTAAAAGACCAACTACAGCCATTTAGCATTCAGGATTGCCATTGAAGGAACCGAAAAATGTCAATTCTATGTCTATTTACACATTCAATGATTCTTTAGTATTTATTATAGACATGTATACCTATGTACTTAATTTCTATTCTAGTAGGCTGTCATTGGAATGTTCATCATTTGCACTGGACACAAATGAAAACAATAAATAAATACACACACACATATATTTATATGTACATATGTGTGTGTGTGTGTATATATATATATATGTATATATATGTATATATATATATAATATGTGTGTGTATATGTACAACATGATATATATAATTGAATATAGAAATACAAAAATAAATAATAGATGATTAAATATATTAATATATATTAACTTTGTTTAAGAAAATGGCACATTTAGTCCTCCATAAGCTACGGGGTATGAGTCATCTTCGTAACCAATGGAAAGAGTTTGTTCCTCAAACTTCTTTCACACCACAATTAGAATGAACAGCTAATACATACAGGCAGTGTGAATGAACAAAGAGGTGCCTCTATGCGACCAAAAGGCTGCAGTAGAATCACACAGACTATTCCATGAAGTGCAAAGCCGGACAATCAACAGAAGTACAGGACAAGAGCATGACACAATGAAATTTGGCTCTTTTCATGAAATTTAAATTGAAATGTTGATGAATTAAATTATCTTTCAGAAAATAGTCTTCCACTGTTATGGGTAGGCTCTGTTTTCCCTGTCCCAGCCTGTTTTCCTCTTCCACTTTTCCTTGTGTGTGTTGTCTGTGTTTGTCTCCACCTGCTGTGCAAGTGTCGCTCTCACAGAGGATCCAGGCCATGGGGCGTGGCCACTCTCTCCTGCTCTGTTTCCAGCCAGCTGCAGCTCATCTCCAGTAATCAACCAGCAGATATCAACCCGGGCTGTTCACCTCTTCAGCGCCAGTGCGTTACAACATTACCCGTGGTAACTTGGCTCTGCAAACCCTCAGTTATTTCTAGTCTCTATGCGTTCTAGCCAGCCTGATTTCTGTGTGCCTTTGCTAACCTGCATCTCCTTTATCCAGATTCCTCTCTGACACTGCTGCCTGCTCATCTACTGCCTGCTCACCTTGCCACTCAGCTTCCATTGCTGCCCGCTCACCTGTTGCCTGCTCACCTCGTCACCCAGCTCTTCTTGCTGCCTGCACACTCTGCCGTTCAGCTCCCAGCACAACCTGCCTCGCCAGTCTACTCTCCTCACCGCTCGCCTCCTGGAGCCACCCAACCCTGAACAATCCCTCTCTGTTCTATTCCTGTTGTGTGAATAAACACCTTAATTGCCTCCCTGTGGCTGTGTGTCTGTCTCAGCATCTGAGTCACCTACTAGAGCCTAACATCCACTTCATCTGCAGCAATATTGTGTAAATCATATTAGGGCAACAACTGCATCAACGTAATTTGTTTTTGTTTCAGAAGCTTTAACAGCATCTAAATATTTAACAGCATCTAAATATCTCTTTTATGTTGACTGACAATATTTATCTTATGATTATACTTTTTTAGAGTCTCTATTACATAGTCTCTATCAACCTCATCTTTTACTTTGGTGAGTGTTATGACTCTCATGTATTTACATGATTTTTCCATTATGTTTGGTAAATTCTAAATAGGTAGAGAAGAAAGAATGAAAGCGGGTGCTAGAGTAGTGCGTTGAATTAAGTCTTGGACCAACCAACATTAATCATTTATTTTATGTTTGTCTAATTGCTATGTACCTAATAGAGTAATATCTGTAGTAACACAATAGTAGTTACAGATGTAGTACTATGTAACTACATGACAATTGCTCTGGATTCAGTTATTATGTAACTGAAACCAGCTGCTGAATGTGACTCCACATATGCAAATACTTACATATTAAACATTTTCTTGTTCCCCTATTTAAATAATGTTTTGAAATTACGTATTTGAAAGTGGTTGAAAGATGTTAATAATCATCCAAAAATGTGAATCTGTTACATATTACTACATAAGGCTGTTAACTCTGTAGGTAATACCAGTGTTGAAACTATCTTGATCTAATTATATAAATTGGCTACAGCCTTCTAACAATAATAGGCACACATTGTCATTAACTAAAGTAAACTAAAGTAAAATAGATTGTTTACGGATGCAGCCCTCTTACTCAGGGACATCAGGGTTGAGCCTCTAGACTCTTAGCTAGACCAGGTTGTGCCATGTTAGGTAGTGAAATTATATTGAAATTAGGAAACATTTTGTTTTTTATAGGGGTCGAACTCAGTTTAAATTAGGTACGTCTCATAACATATGCTTAAGTAAAGTTCCGAAAGGTGATCACTAGAAGGAATAAAGGCATGCTCTTACTTTGGAGCTAATTAGAATGTGAACATTATGTATTTCCAAGTTATGTATAACTCACCCATCAAAATAAATGTAACTATTCTATGATAGTGCCAACGTTTTTTGGAAGTATTGAAAAATATTGTTTATAAGTTCATACGTGAACCATTTATAACTTTCTGGTCACCATCTGGATGTTGTAATGGCATGCCAGTGAGTTAGTACATATTAATGCCCCTTGAATGCATAGCAACATTCAGGTGTGAATAACCAGAGCACCAGTGTTGTTTGAAGGCGCTTGCGAGTAACAAGTTGCTTTAAATAAATGTTTTTCTTAACCCAGATACGATCGTGTTCAAATGCTTGTCGGTCAAACTTGTGCCTGTAGATGCCAAAGTGTGCCTGTATATGCTCTACAGATGGTCTACTGACTATATGTAACATTTGAACTATCTACTAAACCTAACCATTACCTACATTCTAACCCTAACCTTTATTCTCACCCCAGTCTTAACCTAAATCTAACCTTAAACGTTACCTTAGCAAGCAGTAGTTATACACCAATAGTTTGTTTAAAGTTTATTGAAAGATTGTTGATAGTATTTTAGAACATCTACAGATGGATATTGGGACTCTCAAAATAAAGTGTAATCTGCTTGTCATCACCGAAAATACCATGGTGCCATCACTGGAATAACATATATAGAAAATTGTTGTATATCAAGTGGAGTTTGGTGTTTGAAAGCAGTATGGAATCGAAGAGATTTTCAAGTTTCAAGGTTTCCAGGTTTATTTGTCAAATGCACCGAACAACTCAGCATCGCCCTGCACAATGAAATTCTTGTGACATGGCACCCAACAACTACATAGTGAGAGTTAAGAAGAAGAATATGTAAGCAAAAAATAATAATAAAATAAAGCAACAATATACATAACACTGTACACGAGCAGCAGTAAAAGAGTACTGTAAACCAGCCGAAATCTCTGTAGTATTATTGAACATTTAGATATAGTAAGTATGGCAGTAATATGCATAATAGTGTAAACTAGCAGCGATTGGTAGAATTATTGAAAATTCTAGATACATATGAGTGTAATAAGCTGATGAATGGTGGCATAGCACACTACAACTACGTAGTGAGAATTTTAAGAAGAAAACTGTATACACAGTAAAAATACAGCAATAATATAAAGCAATAATATACATAACACTGTACATAGCAGCAGTTTTAAAAGAGTACTGTAAACTAGCAACAAAATTGGTAGTAGTATTGAATATTATAGATATAGCAAGTATGGCAGTAATATACATAAAAATGTAAACTAGCATCAATTTTTGAAAGAGTAGGATGGGGAGTATGAACAGTATGGTAGAAGAGTTGAGTATTATAGATACATGAGTGTAATGTGCTTATGGTACATGCAAAGGAGTATTCTAATGCCCATTAAAAGTACATGAAAGCACATCAGAGTATCTGGAAAGTTTGTGTGTGATCAGTATGATCATGGATCATGGTTGCTGGTTGAGGAGCCTTATGGTCTGGGGGAAAATTCAGTTTTTGAGTCTGGAAGTGTGTGCCCTGATGCTCCGGTAGCGTCTACCAGACAGCAGCAGTGTGAACAGACCATAGCTTGGGTGGCTATGATCTTTGATGATGTTCTGTGCTTTCCTTAGGCATTGTGTGTAGTAGATGCCTTGAACGGAGGGGAGATGGCAACCAATGATGTGCGCCGCAGACTTTACCACCCTCTGGAGGGACTTGTGGTTTGCAGTGGAGCAGCTTCCGTACCAGGCAGTAATGCAGCCTGAGAGGTTGCTTTCAGTGGTGCACCTGTAGAAGTTGGTGAGAGTTTTTAAAGACATGCCAAAATTCTTGAGTCTCCTCAGGAAGTATATTCATTTTTGATCAGTTGTCAATGCCGAGTTTGCTTGCCTGAACCAAGTGGGGTAATATTTGATGAACACACAGAGGAACTTGAATTAGGAGACTCTCTCCACTTCAGCTCCATTGATGTAGCCCACGATCATCTCTTTAGTCTTGCAGACATTGAGAGAGAGGTTGTTGTCCTGGCACCATGTAGCCAGGTTCCTTACCTCCTCTCTCTAAGCGGACTCAGCGTTGCTGGAGATGAGACCCAGGATGGTAGTGTTGTCCACAAATTTGAGGATGATGTTGGAGCTGTGTGTGGCCACACAGTCATGTGTGAACAGGGAGTACATGAGAGGACTGAGTACGAAGCCCTGTGGGGCACCAGTGCTCAGGGTCAGTGTAGAGGAGGTGAGGTTGCCCAATCTCAACACCTTGGGTCTGCCTGTCAGGAAGTCCAGGATCCATTTGCAGAGAGGTGTTAATTTCTAGGATTCTGAGCTTAGGAACAAGTTTTGTGGGCACAATGGTGTTGAATGCAGAGCTGTAGTCCACTAACAGCATCCTCACATATGTGTTGCCTTTTTCCAGGTGGGAGAAGGCGGTGTGTGTCGTCAGGGCGATGGCATCCTCCGTAGATCTATTGGAGCGGTATGCAAATTGAAGGGGGTCCAAGGTGTCAGGAAGAGAGGAGCAGATGTGAGTTCTGACCTGCCGCTTGAAGCACTTCGTGATGGTGGATGTCAGTGCTACAGGGTGGTAGTCGTTCAGGCAGGTGATGGAAGGTTTCTTCGGTACAGGGACGATGGTGGTCTGTTTGACGATGGTGGTCTGTTTTTCAGTGCACCCCCTAAGGACATGGCCTGGGATGCCATCTGGCCCTGGTGACTTCCGACGGGTCACTTTTTAATAACTCTCCTCACGTCGGTCGTCAGTCATCTCCCTTCTCATCTAGACCCACTAGGTATCTCGGTAGGCAAGGGGGTGATGGTAGCGATGCTTCATGGAATAACAAAATTTTACAGAAACGCAAAAATACACAGCAAAAATACGGATTTGGGGAATCCTCAGTCAATTGTGATATGTATTTTTCAAGAAACAAAAACATTTCTCAGTTTCAACATATATGTTGTCTTTGTACTATTTTCTATTGACTATAAGGTAAAAATGATTGGCTCATCATTCCATTCTGTTCTTCATGACATTTTACACAGCGTCCCTACTTTGGGAGGGGGTTGTATTTGTGGTTTGTCTGGCAAGCACATCTACATTGTTGGGTAGCATGCTACCCTTTCATTTTAACTCATGTCAACGTAGGTCCCTTTTGGTTGACAAAAACACATATTTGGATGCAGTTTGGGTCTTTGCATCCAATAATATAATTTAACATATCAAATAAGCTTTTAAGTTCACGTTTCAATGGAAATCGATTTTAGAATCTTGCATTCCGTAGTAGTTGGCATAGCTTTGCATTATCTTTAACTTGGTACCAACCTCAAAACAATGAAACTACAGTCCTCCAGGATATTCATAGGATGCATTTCTAATTATTCTCCCCCAAAATTATCAAACATCAGTCTGCTTGCCTCTCAACACGCTTTCTCAACAATAACTCCTTTTGATCGGCTGTGTACATTGCAGCAGCTGGAGGGAAGATCATTTTTGAAAAAGTGTGAGCTAACTAATCAACAGCTAGTAAGTTAGCTAGTTATTAGTGTAACATATTCAATGTTCTGTGTACCGCAATGGTTATACCAGCCCTATTCCTTTTCGTTTAATATTAATTTTAACTGACTCAACTGTATTGTTAGCTATCATGCTACTTTCCATGACAGTCAAGCTTAAGAAATTCAACCCAACTATATAGAATCTTGTGTGCCATACTGTAAGTACAATAGATTACGTTAGCTTTTGTTTGGGACCAGCCTGAAAACAATTAACCTCTTGAATCCTAGCAATCTGGTTGGATTGACAAGTCTAGTAGCCAATTAGATTCTCCCTTCAGTGGTATGCAGATTTCCCAGGCGGGGGAGAGCCTCTAGATGGATCCTCAGTGTGCAATACTGACCAAGGTCGAAACTCCCATGGAAAGCCAATGGGATCAGAATGTTTGTGTTTTTATTGTAGAAAATGGTTTTCTATACTAAACAAATAGCATTAAAAACATTACAGATGTACATCAAATAGTGGAATTAGGTAATTTACAGATTTGAGGTTGAGGGACACTTGGAAATGGCTCTTGACACCACTTACTAAAATATTTGCCCAGATCCAGATCAATCCCCAATTATTTTCTTATAATGTTGACATGTTTGGGAAACCATAGGATGTGTTTATAGATGAAAATATCAATATTTGAGTTTTTGCCTGTCCATTGAATAATAGAAAAAGTAAAAACATTGTTTTTGGTGTGTTTTAGCTTGTGCATAAAAAGCTTTTTTTCTTCCAATCTATATTCTGATTAATTCCTCATAATCTCCCAGGTGTATTTTAAACAGAGTACCTTCACTGTACATGTCCTGACAACAAAAGTGCATATAAATTGCAGTTACAATGGGCAATGGCAGTATAGGCGGAAATCTCTATTTCTTCATTTACACTGAAGATATTAAATGGAGAATATGTCAATAACTAGTTGAAATATATTATTTGAAACATTAACTAAAAACAGTAACTGCAGATGTCTACTGTTAACTTTCGCTTGTTTTATGCTAGTAGTACAGTAAAAATGTTACATATTTGTTACATTTTATTCTTGCTTTTTTGCAAGTGAAATAATAGAAATGTGTGATGTACAAAAGATGTAAATAAACCTGCATTAGGTTTACAGCAAAACCTGAATAAATGCTGTTGAAGTGTATGTTTGCTACATTTAGATAACAAAATGTTTATCTGTACACAGGAAGTCACATTCATTCAAAGCGCGACAGTAATTAGCCAATGGGCTCACAGTACTGGGATGTGTATTCAGTTTGGAATGTCTATAAAGGTGAGGATAACCGTAAATTTCTTTGAGATCAAATGAGATGAACTCGAGTTTGTAAGATCGAGTATCGAGCCTGTAACATCATGAACAATAGAATATCAAATGCTGCAATAAATAATTGAATGACTCTCTCCCTTGACGACCGGGTACGGGATCATTATTTCAACCACTATACAAAAAGCCTGATTTCTAACAACGCTTAGTGACAGTGTTGTCAGTTGAAGATGTGCAAACAGAACATTCCAACTTATCCAGTATGTCTTGTCCCTCCTTCTAACAACCCATGTTCAGACTTGCATTTTGACCTGGAGTTGTCAACCATCTGAATCATTTCAGTTGTGTCAAAGATTCTTGATGGATAGTCCGTCATAAACCAGGGGACATCTCTAAGAGGGAATACACTCTGATAGCTTTCGATTGCTGTATATTTTTTATTAAAGGGATAGTTCGTCCAAAAATCATATTTATCCAAAAAATCACTTACCAATAGTTAGTCTGGAATGGACATAGAGTCATTTTTTCCAACCGTTGATTATTCTGCTCTGTCCCCGGCAGTAATTAGCATCGTCCAAATTCATGAATGGAAACTGCGCGTCTCACTACAGCAAAGCTGCGTTACAAGCAGAAAACTACTCCAAAACACTTCAAACTACATTTAGTAATCTGTCGCGGTAACATTGATTTTTTTAAAAATGCAGACCGCACCAGCAGGCTCAGGAACAGTTTCTTTCCATCTGCTGTAACCCTGCTGAACTCTGTGACCCATCACTAACCATACCCCCCTCCCCCCCACCTCTCAGGGACCTTGTTGCACTACTCCCTTTGTACTACTCTGACGCTGCCTCGCAAAGTCTGATAATGGACGTTTTCAGGTACATGTCTACCTCAGGAACCTCACTGCTGCTATCCCTGCATTTCAGTTGCACATGCACACTGCACATTCAATTTGCCTCATTGCACATTTAGAATTGCCATCTTACTTGCATTTCTACAGTTGTTACATACACCTGTCTACTTCAGGGACCTCACTGCTGCTATCTTTGCATCCCAGTTGCACATGCTGCCTAACTCCTTCAATTTGCCTCAACTGGACATCTAGAATGCCATTTGGCATTTGTACCCGCACAACTATCTATCAAATTTTCTGCCCTCTTCTATTTGCACTTCTCGATAGATGCTAACTGCATTTCGTTGTACTGTACTTGTACTTGTGCAATGACAATAAAGTTGAATTTAATATAAAATTTAGGATGAACCTGATTATTGCTGGCCTCCATGGGTCCCCCTAGCGGCTGGATCCCAGAAAGCCCCCCCCCTCCCTTATGTCCCTCACACCCCCTCTGTACCTGCCAGCTCACTGGTCTTCTGAAAACCACAATTAACTTAAGTTCATTTGTAAGATTGACCCTAATGTGGTGGTAATGCTGAACTTGAGGGGCTGTAACCTGGTGTTTCAGCGATACACATCCCGGATCCATTTGAAAGTCACTGGTTCTGGGAGCTCCTGGCACACAACATGGAAGACGTCAGGATGCTCCACAATCTGCCCACAGATACAGTGCCCTCCATAAGTATTAATGGTAAAGTCAAAATTGCTATTTTTGCTGTACACTCAAGGCATATGAAAATATGATTAAAAGATGAATATACAGACTGTCACAGTTTTTTTTTCTGTCAGTTTCAACACATATACGATTTACCAACAAGAATTACAGTACTTCCAGACCCCCATCACAAGTCCATGATGGTCCAAGCTTGGATGCGATACAGGGCTGGATCAAATGCCCACACCACTTAATGGAGGAACTGATGTTTTATACAATATCTTAACAGTGTAGTTATTCTACTTGATGGAAGGTTCAGTGTCTTGAACAACAGCACAATGGCAGATGTTATGGCTATGGGACCAGAGACCTTCAGGCTTCCACTTTATTTTTTATGGGCTGAAAGAGACGTGTAAGGGGAACCCATTTTGAAGAATAAGACAGCTGCTGAGCAGTTATTTCACCCGACACTTTTTACAAAATGAACTAAAATAGGTTGGGAAAAAAGTACATTATTGTTTAAACATTTCTACCAATGTGAAGAAAACAATATCGCATTGATCCCCGTTGTACAATTTCATAAGACGCCTTTACAAATGTTTTGATTACCTGAAATAACATATCTTTACCTGTCAGCAATTTACCATTGTTCATGCAAATTTATACGCTACCTTCCGGGTAACTTTGTAACGTTTTGCCATATAATGCAACTTAAAAGTTAATGCTGACTTAAAACAATAATTTCTATTACAAAAATCACAATTTCTTATATATACACATGTACCAAAATAATTGTTTTTATTTTTAACAATATTTTAAACCCAACCACGACACAAACAAACTAGTCATTATGTGTGGTCGGCCCAGGGATTGACTGTTCCTTCAAAGTAAAAGGATTGGTCATGCAATGTTGTTTGCTGTAGTGCTTTGTTGGACTACAAACCTTGTGTGACACAAGGGATGTTTTTCAATCTGCATGTACTACAGTTTGTTTTAGTGGTTATTTAGAGACCAATACTATGGGTGGATCTGTTCTTAAGGCCCATCTCTTGTCAAAAACGGGCTGAAACTCTCCGCAATCATAGGTTCCGACCCCTTCTTTATATCTTACACAAAAAGCATGTGTCCCACACGTAATTCTGTGCTTGTGGAAAAACACCATGATATATGCACGTTGCAACATGGAAGTTTACCAACCACTGGTTGTAGGACATCTGTTGTAGCACTTGTCAGAACATAAAATGCCTTGCCTATAGCATTACTGAACTCTGGCGCCCTTTTGTTAAACACCAAACATCTTGCCGCTGATATAACACTTATTTATTGCCTGGGAATTTAACATTCCGGAACCCTAAGATCCATTTGTCATAACACGCGGTGCTTATCAGTCGTTGTAAAACATCAAACATGGACACATCAATGCAATCATAAATTACAAAGTCACCGGAAATGCATACGTCATTCCGGAAGTCCCGCCCTAACACACGTCATACAGGAAGTCCATACGTCACACCGGAAGTCCCACCCAGCAAACTGGAAGCCTCGCCCCCCAGGGTCATAAATCACCAATCTGACACAATATATCCTACATTTACTACTAAGGCTATTCCATGTGTGAAATTGCCAAGAAACTGAATATCTCATACAACGATGTGTACTACTCCCTTCACAGAACAGCGCAAACTGTCTATAACCAGAATAGAAAGAAAAGTGGGAGCAACTGAAAACTGAGCAAGAGAACAAAATGCATTAGAGTGTCTAGTCTGAGAAACAGACGCCTCACAGGTCCTCAACTGGCAGCTTCATTAAATAGTACCCGCAAAACCCCAGTCTCAACGTCAACAGTGAAGTGGCGACTCCGGAATGCTGGCCTTCTAAGCAAAGTTCTTCCTCTGCACTGGAACGGTATTACCAGCTGTTGTTCATCCATTCTATTCATTTTCTTTTATTCCATTCAGTATAAAATTATTAGTTCAGTTGTAGAACCTAATATTTTTTATTTGGGTCAAGTCAATTTACCTGCAGAATGTGAAATATTTCAGTTTCATTTAAAGTATGTTTTTTTTGTTTGACCCAAAAGGAATTTGGTAACACCAGCAACAATTCCCAGAAAGCTTTGCTGCAAGAAGTTTGTTTTAATATCTTCTGTTCTCCATCCTAACCTAATCCAACCTTTAAGCAGTTGGATGTATTGCACCCATTACAGAGATGTTTGTTTTAGTTGATGTAGTTCACCTGGTCTTGTCCTTCACGTAATTCACTGCTCATTAAATTGTTATGAGTATGTGTTGTGGGTGATAACATGTTACATTAGTTTGCCAGTCTCTCAGCTGGTGTCCAGTTGGTAATATTTAGAACCCTGTTGCTGGCTTAAGCTTTTTAGGCCTTCAAGGAATCAACTGAAAAATTCAGGTTGAACCAAATCCATTGATTTACATTGGGTCAACTGATAAAATATAAGTGAAAATCATTGTTTTAATTTTTTTAGGTTTGATCAATATTATATTTTTTACTGTGCATCAAGTATCTGTGTTCTTTCTTCTGTTCAATCTTTTCTTTTTATTGGTCTGAGATGTGGCTTTTTCTTTGCAACTCTGCCTAGAAGGCCAGCATCCCAGAGTCGCCTCTTCACTGTTGATGTTGAGGCTGGTGTTTTAATTCATCTGCTTTCAGGTATTTAAAATGCTGTTTAAAGTGGCTTCATATATAGACTAGAACCAGTGGTAAATTACTGAAATTCTGGTTCAAGTGTAAAACCATGTTTTTGTAATACTCTTTTAATAGTGCCTTGTATTTCAGGTGAATCGTCGTGTTTTCACCTAAAACTGTATTTGTTAGTGACAGAAATATGGAAGTTGCATTTATACTCTGGTGCAGTCATCCTGACAGCATCTCGTTCCCAAGTGGGGAGAAAAGGGGAAGAAGAACAGGAGGGAAAGGGTAAAAGAGAGAAAAGTTGTAATTTCTCAAAATGTATTAAATAAACCTTTATGGCATATGTATCCAAGGTCCATGTTCGATACCTCCCTCGGCAGAGGTTAATATTTTGAACATATTCATTCTGAGGAAATCATCAACATAATTTATATCTGAATTTGAAGTGGTCAGCTGTTTAATGCATAAACGATGAGCCAGTCCCTCGCTGCCCAGAGATTTTAATAGCCAGGACCTTCCTGGTATACTTTAGCATACATTTGTGCAGAATCCAAAAAATACATGAGTTCAATAAATTTCTATAAAAGTCTAGACACTTGGTTTAAAACAGGATTGTTGTGGAACTGTTAACTGTACCGGTATTAGTCACATTAGATAATTAGTAACAATAACTGTAAAATAAGAAACCAAAGTATATCAGTATGTGAATCCTTAACTCTCATATTGACAGAGTTTTCAACTAGCCTATATACTATAACCGCATAATAGTATTCCTGAAATTCAGTAATGGCTTTTGGTTTTGGTGTGCCACCCCAAGATTGTCAGTGGCCCCATCTAGCCACCGCTATGAAAAATGTCTGGGGGCACCACTGTCCCTGAGCAAAGCAGTTTAACGGAATTACTCCCAGGTCGTCACAAGGAGAATGTGTTTTTAGCCTATAAGCAAATATGTGTTTTCTGCCATTAAAATAAGGGTGAACAAATACTTCCAGGTGGTTCATTATCTCCATTCACCCTGTTTTTTAAAAATAAAACAAGTAGTTCTTCATGACAATTTTCAATCAATTAAAGGTTCGATTCACATGACATTCTGAGTGTACGACCAGTCTGTTGATAGATAAAATTAAATGACGTGATGTCACAGCTGAGCCGAGATAACTAACGAGAACGGCGTTTCTACCGGACAGGAAGTATCAATATATTTGGTTGTCAAACGTCAACAACCATCTGAACTAGTTAGTTATACACAGTTTTAATCATTTTATCTGGAATAGTTCGAACGTGAAGAACGATGACATGTAACCATGACAAAGTTAAGAGGCGTGACCTGTTGGAGGCGACCCGGCTGCGGTGTAAAGACAATTTTAAATTCGCGGCTTCCACAGAAGTCAGCTGTTGTTTCAAACGCGGACTATGCCGTTTACGTTGTAAGTACAAGTTATTTTATTTGAAGTAATTGATTTGAACTGTGTTTCAATTACAAACGCTAACAAACAACGCATTTGAACTTTTTAAGAATGTGTACATAAATTTTACGATTGAGCAGTCCATGCGCTTTTATCTGTCTTTCATATTGTCTGTTTAAATCTCTGGTTTAGGTTGAGCGGTATTAAACCCAGCCAAGTTTGATAAACACTTTTTGGGGCTTAAAATCTTGGTAAGTAGACTTTTAACATTATTGTTAATCAGCTTTAATTACCTGTATAAGCTTGTTAACCCTCTTTGTATTTATTTCAGACCAAGTGACCAGCATCAGTGTCAGTTGGACTGGGCGATTGTGATCTTACACAACCAGAACAGATACACAAAAAGTAAGTCTAATTATTTACAGACATTTTCAGTCTTGTACTAAAATGTTATTAACAATTACGACAATATGCATACAGCTGAACCTTTGTACTCTATTTACCAACCTACAGATTGAGGACCCCCGGTGATGATACAGAGTACATCACCATAATGGCTTCAGTTACAGACAGCCCACCTTTTGGCTGCACAGTGTCAGGTGATTTTTGTTTCATTGTTTTCTTTCATGCTTGAAAGCTTAAGGTAATACATATTTTACCATCAACTCATCAAAACTGTGATTTATGTAAATGTATTTTGTTTATTGTTTGAGTTAGAATATTATAACCTGTAATTGGATTGTTATTTACACGGTAAGCTAGAGAAATGGCGAAAGATAATGCCAAAAACAGACCAGACATGGAACAACCAACAACATCTACACATAATCAACAGACCACACCCCAAAATACAAATGAACTGGCCATTACTTTGTTACAGAGCAATGCACACAATAATCCACAGATGCAAAATTTGTTAACCGAGCTTAGTAGCCCCCATTTTTCACATGATCTAGTTGACTCTCCTCCGAGCTCTCTGATGAAAACTCATTGCAATGATGGCGATGTTAGAATTATACAACGTAATGCGTTTGACAATGTTGAATTATCACAGTTGTTAAATTTACAAAATACTGGTGAAGATGGGGATTTTGATACATTCAATGCAATCATTATGGCAGACTTGGATACTTTGATTGTTAGAGCTTCAGACTTTGTACACGGGCCTGGTGATCGTCTGCTGATTGAGTTGATTGGTGAATCTCTGATATCCCCCGTACATGTGACCATGAGAGCGGATGAATATAATGATCGCATGCTTGGTAATTTACTTGAAAGTGTTATGCAGAGTAATGCTGAGATTATGATTGATGAATCACTAGAGCTGGTGGTACAAATTGTCAACAACAGTGAGGGCGGTGCCCCGCGAGGTAAAGCTCAAGCACTGTTGATAGAGCAGATTATCAATAAAAAAAGAAGGCATTTATATGTGGCTGTGAATAATGATTCTACATGTTTTTCCGTTTGTTTGATGGGTATGTTGAACCCACAGTACACATGCTGAGGCCATGGTTAGTGGTCGTGAGTTACTTACGGGATCAGGTTTAGCGTTAGATGATTGTGTGGCATTCACAGATATTGTTCGGTTTGAAGAAATTACTGGGTGTAAAATTGTTGTCTTTCATCGAACACAGGATGGTCACTTTACCAACTTTCAAAACAGCGAAGCCACCCACCCTAGAACGGTCTTTATGTACTTACACGATAACCATTTCTATGGCATCGTGAATCTGAAGGGTTTTCTGGGTGTGTCATATGTTTGTGAGTGGTGTTATACAGGTTTTAACACCTGTGGTGATCATGGCTGTAAACATAGCTGTAGTGTCTGTCTTCATGAAGATTTTCATACCCAACCCCGTAACACAAAGCAGTGCCCAGACTGTAAGCGGATATGTTATTTTGACTTTTGTTATAGACAGCATAAACGCTTGAAGCAACACAAAAGTGTGGGTCGTTGTGTTAGCAGGTGTGACCAGAAGAAATTACGGTGGCCCACGGGTGCAAAACACAAAAACATTAGTGATGCAAACAAAAGTTGAAAACACTACAACATTAACACAAAACACAACTACATTAACAAAAATGAAACACAACAACATTAACGATGCATACAAAAGTTGAAAACACAACAACATTAACAAAAATGAAACATTTATAAAAACGCTGCATTTCAGAAAACAATCAACTACTCACAACACAACAACATTAAGTGACAACACAACAGCATTAACTCACAACACAACAACACTGGCTCACACCACAACAGCATCAGCGCAGAACACAACAGCATTAGCCCAAAACACAGCAACATTTGCAGAAACGCTGCATTTCAAGTTGCTCAAAACGGAAGTGCTCCAGACCACTAGGGGCAGTGCAAGGGGGTGTTTTTGGGGTTTTACATTTGGTCAAAAAATCAAGTGAAGTCACTCAACGTAAGATTAGAATAAATTATAATTAAAAAAGCTTACATTGGTGAATTTAAATCGCGTTCGTTTTGGTTGGGATTATTTCAAATAGGCCTTATGCACATTTCATGACCGAACGTTCCACACCCACGTCCTACTGGTGTGCCAGTTTCCGGTCCCGCATATTACAAACCAGTAGAGATAATATTGTTAGCACTATGTCCGGCTTTGTCGCTGTTTTTTTTTTTTTTTTTACAAGGTGTCTCCAGGACTTGCCTAAACTTAACATTAATGACGTACATCAAATAGTTAAATCCGCCTCCGAGAGTCCAGCTAGC
Source organism: Esox masquinongy (assembly GCA_016801175.1). NCBI lineage: Eukaryota > Metazoa > Chordata > Actinopteri > Esociformes > Esocidae > Esox > Esox masquinongy. The sequence goes on from JACXGI010000423.1 coordinate 81,662, forward strand.
AAGAAGGAAAACGGGTTCAAGATATATATAGGCAGCTACGTAGACAACTATGAAGGTAAGTGCCAAGGCAATATGACAGATTTGCAATCATACATTCAACTACTTAGCTACTCAGCGAATGTAACATTGACGTTAGCTAGTTCATGTTAACTATCTTGCAGGGAATCTAGCTGAAAGTGTTTGTATTTGTGTTAGCTTGCAATATAATAATGCTAGCGAGTCATAATGCATAACAATAAGTTTTATTTCATATATTCTACACAGTATTTAACAGATGTGACAAGCAGCCTTCCCTTCTCACTACTCAACACTCTTGCTGCACCACCTGTTCACAGCTGCACAGAGACAGAACAATGTTGGCACAAGCAAAGAACATTTGTGAGTCTTAACAGTGCCCAAAACAATGCACATACATTAGTTACCCTATGTAATAGTAAGTCTGTTGCAAAAGATTGTTACTCCTTGTTGTTTAGGGTGTGTAGCCTGGTCTGGTTGATAGCATGGAGGTTCGGAAACCAACTAACTCGTGTGCTGATGGAAAAAGGTAAGGTTAGACGCACCTCAAATTAATGTTTTAGAAATTTGATATTTGGAGTTTGTAAATCTGTATGTTATAATCCATGTTATTTGATGTTTACTGAGCTTTTACCCCTTTAAGCCAACAATTATGCCCACAAAAATGCTTAAATGTTTTTGCAGGAGTTCCTTCTACAAAGCTCTCCATGGACAAATGCCTGACATGGACCTTCTCCACATCTCAGAAACATATGCTAACTTTACTCCACTTACTGCCCTTCATGTGGCAACCGTGGACATGCCAGCCAATGTTCCCCTGATTGAGTCTGCCTTTGGGCCAGTGCTGGCCCAAAGGCTGGCAGTGTACTGTCTTATCAACTGGCAGTGTACTGTCTTATCAACCTCCACAGCCAAAAACCCATTAAATTGTGAAGATACCTGATGCCCCTTCTACACCACCACTTCCATTAGATGGCTGCAGGCTTCAGTCTTCTAAGTGTGTCTACATCCTTATTCATCAAGAGCAGCTCCATGACAAAGTATTAGAGACAACCTACAAGATGTCACACAAAATCGAGGCTGGTACAAGGGAGAAGAGCAGCAGCACCGAATGGCATCAGCTTAGGAAAAGGAGAATAACAACCTTGTGTTTCCCAGAGGTTTGCCATGTACCAGGGGAGACATCCACTGACCACCTAGCGGAATGGATGTTCAAGGGATCTGGTAGATCTGTTCAAGGGATCTGGTTGAAAAATGGTAACTTCCCATGTGGCTTTGTAGTCCACCCAGATGCCCCATGGTTAGGATGACCTCCAGATGGCATAATATTTGACCCAAGTGTGAGGTCCCACTTTGGTGTCTTGGAGGCTAAGTGTACAAAGTTATGTGGACTGGACTTACCTGAAGATACAGAATAGAGAGCTGAAGTTGAAGAGATCACATGTCTACTACTGGCAGGTGCAAGGTCAAATCCTTCTAACAGGTTGTAGCTGGTGTGACTTTGTCATCTGTGCTCAGGAGGAGATTCTAGTTGAGAGGATGTATAAAGATCTTCAGGTTTCAAACACTTTTAGAGAGAAGGCTGACCACTAATTTTTACTTGCAGAAAAGTCTGTCTCGCAACTGAATGTATCCCCCTGCTTGGGTGCTAGTTCAGTTGTTACAAATTAATATTAAGAATTAGTATTTGTTTGAAGTTGTTACATTTTAGCACCTTTAGAAACTCAGTTTTCAAAACAAGTATTAATGTTCCCGTAAAGAAAAAACAAATATGGATTGTATGAAGAATTTATTTTAATGTGTATAATTTCAACAGTTCAACAAATAACAGTTCATATTTATTAATAAATGTATATCTTCTGTTTTTTCATTGACATGCTGTTGAATCTTACATTTTTTTTTCTGTTCGGTGCTTACTAAAACAAATTTCCTTATTAAGGCCAATACAAGATCTACACAAACAACTGATATGCATTGCAGTGTTACAAGTTATTGATACATTTCATCCACAAATAATACATTTCATATTTTGACATTTGTGAAGTTCACTTGATGTGGTAGGCACAAAATCAGGTAATTTCCAATAAACATTTCATTACATGTAGCTATTACTTAATGCAGTTGGTTGTCTTTAAAAAAAATTATGCATGGATCAACAAAGCATCTCCCTAACAATTGCTCCAAATCAGAGTGACCCAAAGCAAAAACAAATGTACATTTATACCAGCTTGGCCCATGCTCTGACCAAAGGTCCATTTTGATTGACCAGCAAGCACGACAATGCAAATACTTGGTTGATGCTGCCTGAGACGGTCAGAGGGATGACTATGTCAAACAGCTTGTGCTCCTTTACTCTCTGAATCATTCTTTTGACATGCACCCTTAGCCTGGCAATGGATAGGGTTTCCCTAACCTCATGCGCTGGCATCTGTAGCGCCTTGGCAGAAAAGCTGGCCGACAGATCTCGCATGGAACAAGATCATCCACCAGGTAGACCTCATCCACCATAAAGGCCATGATCAGGGATAAGTAAGGAAAGAATTCCTGGCTGCCTAACAATCTCCTTGTCACTCACAGAACCAGCATACAAAGAGGATACAAAAGTGACAGCTCCATATGGTGACATTCCCAAGATGCCCCTGAAGGTACAGTGCAACTTGTAAGAAGAAAACACCTCACTCTGCAGGAGTAGGGAAGATGGTGTCTGGCAGCAAAGTTCAGTGCAGTTGATCACAACCTTGGTGTCTGGATAATCATTGAACTCGGGTGGCATGTTGGCTTTGATGTTATCCTTGGGGATCCATACTGACCCAAGCAGGAAGTAGAGGAAGTTGGAAGATGATTATCTGGCTCACTGTTGACTGGTGGATTTTTTAAAAACTGGCCCAAATCCTTCTGTTTCAGACCCAGCGAACAAGAAAAACTCATTGATTGGTGGGAGTGACTAAACAAAAAGAAAACCGTTTTAGTACAATATATTCCCCTTGCATTGTGTTAGGTCCATAATACAAATGAAGTGAAGAATAATAGATTTTAACACAAGGAAAAATAACAGTATGATAAATATTCCATATAAAGTACTGTATTCAATGGAGTTGTCTCTTACTGCTTTTCATCAAGGAACACTTATCTCGGACGTGTTTGCACTGGCAACTCTTAACTTGCTGTCTGCAGACCTCAATCAAATCCCAGTATGCCACCAGGAGGGTGTAGGTTGGAAATCTACAGAAGGAAACAGACTGGGAGTATTTGCTTCAAGGAAGACCAAATAGCTTTGGATGGCATTGAGCTGTCTGCTTACTTGAACTTCACTCATTACTATGATTGCCCATCTTGTATAGGTATCAAGAAGCACTAGACTTGACCTAGCAAATGTTGCAGCCTATATTAGTCTTAACATCCTGATTCTTTCAGATATTTATTATACGTTTATTGTTTTACTGCAATTCAGTTTTTTAAAACAGTTTCAACACTGCAGTGCATACCCAATGCTAAGACAATATTCATTCAATAGGCTTACTTTTTGTAAGATTTGGTGTCCTAGGTTTGAATAACACAGTAGGAGATACAGGAGGACTTTGGGATTGCTGGATAGTAAAGAATTACTGTTTACTATTACTGTTTAAACCTATGTCTTTGTCAGATCCCAGTAAACCACTTTACACAAAAGTGGTGTTGTGTTGTCAGGTTTTACAGCTTTGTTTGAAGCTCCTGAATTTCTCTTGCTTGCTCCTGGTTCACCATTATTAAGGCCATATCCAGGGCTGCGGGATTCTGGCCTGCACAGTAATCATGCGTCTAGATTGGATCAGAAACTGCACAGTCCATAGTTGTTAGTGAACATTTCTCGCCTTGTTCGTCTTCCTCTGTAGGGGCAGGGGGTTTCGGTCACCTTTCCCAAACACCAGGTCTGTTTTGAATATGACTATTCCATGCGAAGGCGGTAGAAACCACACTTTTTTAGGTACCACCGTCCTCCAACTTTCCCCTCAGCGAATTCACTGGCGATGAAATGTGTATTGTATATCATTGTGAGATGTTAATGTCACGATGTACTGCCACCAACCACCTTTTTCTGACCTCTTAGTCGATCGGGAATCAATGTTCATTACTGCCTCTTTCACGGGGCAGAAATGTAAACTTACTCATTGCAAAAAAAGTAGTTTGATAAGTGCTCACGACAGCTAGCTAATAATGAAAACAATAACGTAAGATCGCCTGAAGTGAAATGTATATTTTGTTGGAAACCCAACTAATTCCACTTGGCACTGCCCCTAGTGGTCTGGAGCACTTCCATTGTGAGTAATGTGAAATGCAGCGTTTCGGCAAATGTTGCTGTGTTTTGGGCTAATGCTGTTGTGTTCTGAGCTGATGCTGTTGTGGTGTGAGCCAATGTTGTTGTGTTGTGAGTTAATGCTGTTGTGTTGTCACTTAATGTTGTTGTGTTGTGAGTAGTTGATTGTTTTCTGAAATGCAGCGTTTTTATAAATGTTTCATTTTTGTTAATGTTGTTGTGTTTTGTGTTAATGTCGTAGTGTTTTAAACTTTCGTTTGCATCGCTTATGTTGTTGTGTTTTGCACCCGTGGGCCACCGTAAGAGATACTGTGTCAATTGCGGCCGTCACTACAACGCTAGTATTACCAACTATAAAGCACACAAGTGCACGGCTAACATGTGTCCTAACACGTTGTAACGTGGATCTGGCAATTGAAACGAACCATCAGTGTTTCATAAAACCGTCTAAGTCCGAGATTTGGTGTTCAGCCGGTGATGGTTGTGTCGCTGCTTTTTTCCAAAAGTTTAGGCAACCGAAATATAATGACTACACATTTATAGCACACAACTCTAAAGGTTTTGATGGTTACATCTTGATGCATTACCTTGCTAACAACGGTATTGGCACAACACTTACTCCTAATGGTAGCAAGCTCATGATTTTTACAGATAGCACATTCAATCAGAGATACATTGATAGTCATTGCTTCCTACCGATGAAGCTGGCGGCCTTGCCACATGCTATGGGTTTTAAGGATTCGAAAAATGGCTACTTTCCTTACAGGTTTAACATCAAGGAGAATGAGAACTATGTTGGCCCCCATCCGGAACCGCATTACTATGGTGTGAATACCATGATGGCTAAAGAAAAAGAAGAGTTTTTGCAATGGTATGCAACTGTTTCCGCAGACCCCTTTGTCATGCAGGATGAAATAAAAGCTTACTGCGTGAATGATGTGGTCATCTTGAGAGAGGGTTGTATGCGCTACAGACTCGAGTTCTTGGAGTGTGGTGGTGTTGACCCATTCCGGTCAATTACGATTGCTTCGGCTTGCATGAAATTCTTTTGCAACAGATTCCTCACCAAGGACACAATTGCATTGGTCCCCTCAGACAACTAAAATCTTTGTCAGAAGACATTCTCAAACAGCTCAATCCAGTGGCTTGAATATGTGGCCTCTGATGAGAACATATCAATACATCATGCCCTGAACAGGGGTGAAGTGAAAATTGTTGCCTACTATGTTGATGGATTTGCTGAACGCGATGGGGTGTGCACAGTCAATTAATTTCTAGGCTCTTTCTGGCACGGTCACCCAAAGTGTCATTATTCAGCAAGCATCAATCCGGTGACAAAGATTCAGTATGGATTGAAGCACCAACAATGGCTGACAAAGCTTGAGGCTTTAAAAGAACAACACAACGTACATGTTCAATACATATGGGAGTGTGAGTGGAATCTGCTTAAAAACACATCCGCAGATGTCAAAGCTTTCTTGAAGACCTTTGATGCTCCAGAGCGACTTGATCCTCGGGATTCTCTTTTTGGTGGTCGTACCAACGCAATTCATTTGAAGTTTACGGCTCAAGAAGGGGAGACTATTCAGTATAACGATGTCTGTAGTCTTTACCCATTCTGCAACAAGACAAAGACTTATCCGATTGGGCATCCAGACATAATCTTTCGAGATTTCAAACCACTAGACACCTACTTTGGTATTGTTAAGGCTACGGTGTGTCCACCGAAAGGCCTTTATCCCCCCGTTTAACCGCACAGGGTCAGCGGTAAGCTTTTCTTTCCCTTGTGTAGATTATGTGCAGAGTCTGAAAACCAGGTAACTGATTGTTCACATACGGATTCAGAAAGATCTTTAGCTGGTACCTGGGTTTCTATTGAGCTGGTTAAGGCTGTTGAGATAGGTTATCGCATTGTGAAAATATTCAAAGTCTGGGATTTCACCAGGACATCAAATCATCTTTTTGCAGATTACATGAGAACATTCCTGAAGCACAAGCAGGAAGCCAGCGGCTTCCCGCCCTCTGTGGTTGACGATGATGCTAAAGACCAGTATATCCATGAATATCATGAAAAGGAGGGTATGCAGCTTGACAAGGAAAACATTGTTGTAAACAGTGCTAGGCGATCTTTGGCTAAATTGGCTTGAATAGTCTTTGGGGTAAGATGGGTGAGCGTCTAACCTTATGAACACGATGCTAATTACAGATCCGGAGGAGTTTAGCCACTACCTTTTTCCAGTGAAATAGAAGTTGGCTATTTTTCTTTCATCTCAGACACAGTTGCGATGGTACAGTGGCGTTACACAAAACAGACACCAATCAAACCACGTAACGGCAATATTTTTATTGCCGCGTTCACAACCGCTTATGCTAGACTCGAGTTGTATTCACTCTTGGAGAAGTTGGATAGACGTGTACTCTACACAGACACTGATTCAGTGATCTTTGTCATATGCCACGGGGATTGGGTACCCCCATTGGGGCCATTCTTGGGTGACTTGACCGATGAGTTGCCAGATGGTGACAGCATCGCTCAATTTGTTGGGCCAAAGTGGTGGGCCAAAGACATACGTTACAAAACCGTTAAAGGTCTGACCTGTCTCAAAGCAAAAGGTATTACACTCAACAGCTACAACACAACCATTGTTAACTTGGAGATGCAAACACGACTGGTTGATAACTTTGTATGAGGCGAGGGTGGCGATGATGATCACGTCCTTGCTAATGTAGACACAATTGCGAGAGATAAAAGAACATTCACATTGACAAACCGAGTAGTGTCTAAGCGTTTCAGAGTTGTGTACAACAAGCGTGTACTGCTCCCTGATTACAGCATAAGGCCTTACGGGTACTAAGTCACATTCTAGGATGGATAGCGGTTTTGACCCGTGACTTCAACACCCATTCAGCTGTGTCATTAGTGGCCCCAGTAACTCAGGTAAAACATATTTTGTGAAGATGTTGTTGGATAACGCTGACGTTGTTTTCTCCAGAGAAATTCAGAATATCGTCTGGGTTTATTCATGTTGGCAACCGCTGTATGGCGAAATATTGAAGGTGAGGGAGATTACTTTTATAGGTCTACCAACATCGCTGGTCGATGACAATCTGCTACCGATTCAGAAAAACAACCTTTTATTTATTGACGATTTAATGAAAAGTTAATCAGAGTTTGGAGATGGAGAGAGTTTTCACACAATATTCACACCACCGTAACCTGAGTGCAATTTACCTTGTCCAAAACATGTTTGTTAAAGGCAAATCAAGTAGAACTATTAACTTGAACACAAACTATCTCATCTTGTTTAAAAACCCCCATGACAATCAGCAGATTAACATTTCAGGCAGACAGATATACCCCGGTCTTTCTCGGTTCTTCATGGAGAGTTTTAAAGATGCAACACATCAGCCTTTTGGTTATTTACTTGTTGACTTTAAAGGATTGGCCTGTCGTATACGTTCCTAATAAAGTTTGATCATGTCTAAACGCATTCGTAGAAATTTCCCAGTTTTGAAGATGTTATTTAAGGCACCGGCAAGTCAACGAAAAGTTGCTCGGGTGTGTATTAACAGTCATCATTGATGCAACATCCTGGACTGGTCCACTAGGTAGTTGGTCGCATGCCAGCACACCATAGAAGTGAGTCCTTCATGAAAATTGGTTCACCACTCCGGTCAACTCTGCGGTATTCATTTCCACACGCTTTTCCTAATAGCAGTCAACCATGACTTGTCGTCGGTTTCACACTTCAATAATTGAGTCAAAAAATTAATAAACAGCCAAATTAATTGTGTGGGGCAGTGGTTGTCTGAACCTTATCTCAAGTTGCACATTCCCTGACTTGATCAAGAATAGGTGCTGACCGCATTCCTCATCTGGCGCGCAGTTGAATGCATAAAGGGCATAGCCGTGTAAGAAGTCTGACCTGTCAATAGCCAAGGCTTGGTCCTTCAGGTGTTTTCCTGAAGCTAAGGCGAAAATTCATGCACTGCTGACCCTGTTGTGTAATTTGGTTGGAATGGTTTGCTAGGAAATTGCTGACCGTCTACATACATAGCCATAAACTCCAAATTATACCGTGTGATACCGTGTGTATCAACTACCTGATAGCCACCCCCTTTACCGTGTGTTTATAATAAATGTTTTATGTTTGACGGTAGCTTTGGTTGTCTGTGTCGTTTGTTCTCACTGTTCATTTACACTACACTAATTTGCATGAGTTTTGTGTTACGGGTCTCTGTACCATCCACCCTAGACTGCTAGAGCCACAGGGTTCGTAACAAACGGTCACCCAAGGAGACATCCACTTGTGAACATAGGGTGGCTATCAGGTAGTTGATAACCCCAACACGTGCTCCGGCATCAATATCAGTTCCGTCCAGTTTAGTGACTTTTACACGTAGGGACCACAAAGTATTGTTTAGATAAACGTAGTCTTCATCATTTCCTGCAATAAAGAACTCGAGGGGCTGCATCTGATATTGCTAGGGTCGGGATTTGAGTGTATGTATTTTTTTCAATAGATGTCTTTGTGAAAGGAACTGTGAATAAATCCAACTCTGTTTTCATACATTCACCAGACATACGGTGTAGTGCCTTCTTCCTAAAATATGTTCTTAATCAACTTTGTGGTGTTCCCTTTGAGTGTCCTCCGAGCTGTATGCCTTCTTTTAACCATGGCTGTTGTTTTTGTCTTATTCTTGGGTTTTTTACTCTTTGGTAGGCTCCTCCTACCAGGTGGTCTCTTTCTAACACCTCGAGTCATAACCATCAATCCAGAACCTTCCTGCTGTTTTTTTTGTCATGACATAACACTGCTGACAACATCGCCAACTATATTCCTTGCTGCATTTTTCAGATGTGGTTTTGCTATTGAGAACCCACGCTTCAACAAAGGTATTGCCATCCGGAAAAGCCCTCTGAAAAGGCCAGCCCCATACATTGCAGCGCTACCATGATACCCCGGTAAACTGTTACTGGCCTGTGTTGTGTAGTATTCAACATACCTTTGAGGATCATCGTAGAGTTTCTGAGGCTGCATCTTATAGTCTAAAAGATTGTTTGATGGGTCTGAAGTGTAATTTTGCAATCACCTTTCCCACTATGAATGAAACCAGTTGATTCTGATCAGATTTTACTTCAATACAGATCTCATCAAACTGACTCTTACTAAGAGGTATGTAGTGTGGCTTGTCGTATATCACTGTGACAACTTCGTTTTTTCCCCCTGCAATATGTACAGATCTCAACAGCGGGACATGACTGTCACCAACTCGTTGATAATCAGTTATATCTATGTAGATTTGGAGGGTGTTAAACCCTGCCAGAATATCTGTGGGGAATGGCCCGTACCATGGGGCATACCACCGATCGCCTGGTTTTAACCTAATATCTGTTCCAGTTTTGCACTGAATTTCAAACTAAAATGGGGCTTGCCTTTTAGAAACATTCTATTTTTAAATTCATCATACCCCGCCCATACACCTTGGGGTTTTATATAAATGTTGATCTCTGCCACTAGTTTTCCTATGCCGTTGTAATAACCGGTGTTGAGTTCATATTTCCAAGTTTTGTCGTGTTTCGAGTCATGTAGTTCAAATGCGTTTTCACCCCATGTAAAAGTCTTCCATGTATGCGGGTATTGGAATTCTATCAAAGATACTTCCCAATCACCTTTCAAATCTATACCTTTGGCAAATTTTGTGGTGTAACTCAAACTCGAATTGTTTGGATAGACATGTCTCGACGAGTTACTGGGCAGCATTATGGTAGAAACCACCGTCACCCATGCTGATCGCAGTCAATGTAAATGACATGATCCTGAAAATCCTGGTATTTTATCCAGTTTCTAGGTCAACGACTTGTTCCGATGGTAACCAGCTGTTGAATTTCTCAGGTCACCCAAGCCATTTCACAAGACTCATTTTCTTCCCTTTCTGTACTTTCTCATCCAGAACTGCTTCCACTTTAAAAGTTTTATCCTTAGCCACGATTATTTTCAGTAATTCCTGTTCATAAAAGGTCCCAACTATCACATCACCATCGTAATCTTTTATTCTATATACAGGAGGTACGCGGGATGCATTCTGTTATTGTAAAATATTCATCTGTGTACCCTTTTTCATAGCCTTTTGTAAACGCTCCTCTCAACTTTGAGAGTCTCACAGTATCCCCAAACTAGAACTTGTAACTTTGCTTAGCATTTCTCATTATTGTTGTACCATATAGGTACTTGAGAACTACTTTAACATTTTCTTCACAAACGTGATGCGGTGTTAAAACTGTCTCCACAATGTCATCATAATGGGTCTCAAAAAAATAATCAGGCAGATCGAGACAAGAATGTCTTCTCTGGCTCGGGTGGTCCACTTCACATCTGATGCATGCTTTGTGGAGAATAGCCGCAACAACGTTTTCCAGAATCATGCCCAATGTTGCTTTGATGATCTTTAAAACTTTTGGTGCAAGGCATTTGTTCATTTTGTGATAACTCTTGTTAGCATTTGAAAGATATGACAGATTAAGAGGTCCTAGCTGATCACCAAACCGGTCAAGCCAATGGTAGTTTCTTGTTGGGTATGCCGGTTGAATCGAGCTGTCGGGGTCCGGGGTTCCGTATAAGGCTTCAGCGTTGTCATCCATGGCGTCACACAGCCAGTCCTCAGCCTTGGGTTCTTCAATCTCCGGTTGGTTGAATTCTTGAGACATGTTTGGTAAATTCTTCCGACTGCTTGATAGTCACAGGTGGTATGTCTGTTTTTATGGTGTGTTGAGGACTGTATTAGCTTAAGGCGGGGCTTCAGGATCTTACATCAGTAGAACAGTCCGCAGTCGCAGTCACAATCTAACCCGCTGACATTTTCCGGAAATAGTTCCAATCTAACAGAGTCATACTGCTTCATTCCCTCAACAACTTTAAACAGTACATCTACTGTATTATGGGTGCCCTGTTTTGGCCCCAAATAAATCACTTTTCGAAAGGTTTTTCATAAACCGGCATTAAAAACCACTTGATCAGTCACACCAGACTTAAACTCTTGGCCTTCGGGTAATTCATAAAATGCAACCTCCAGTATTTCTGGGTTGAAAATGTATCCACCAATCCGACCGTTGTCCGATTTCCATGTGCCAACATATCCTGGTGTAGTTGATGGATTCGGGTTAAACGCTGCATCGGTTTCTTCGGGGCTGGCATGTTGATTGCATCTCTGCTGACCATTTGTAATCTCTTGCCAACTCGCTGAGCTGCGGTTAAGCTGTTAGCTTTCAATGGTGTTTTACCCAAAATGCTGATCGCTGCACAATCTGCCATTGTTTGTAATGTGTAGGTAAGTTTACTTAGGCAATAATGAATGACCATCACCGGGGTCTGCGTGGTTTAAATACACAGACCACGCCAATCATCCCATAAAACATGATAGGTTAACACCCACCGGTTGTAGGACATCAGTTTATTTATTGGAACATAAAATGTCTGGGGGTTTATAGCATTGCTGAACCCTGGCGCCCTTTTCTTAAACACCAAACGTCTTGCTGCTGATATAACACTTATTTATTGCCTGGAAATTTAACATTCCGGAACCCTAAGACCCATTTGTTAAGCATCAAACATAGCCCACCTGTTATAACACTCGTCCGGGGCGCTTATCAGTAGTTGTAAAACATCAAACATGGACACATCAATGCAATCATAAATTACAAAGTCACCGGAAATGCATACATCATTCCGGAAGTTCCGCCCTAACACACGTCATACAGGAAGTCCATACGGCACACCGGAAGTCCCACCCAGCAAACCGGATGTCCCGCCCACCTGTCCAATCAATCTGGAAGCCCCGCCCACCAGGGTCATAAATCACCAATCTGACACAATATACCCTACATTTACTACTAGCCTTCATTTCTCAGAACAAGAATAGACTGATGAGTTTCAGAAGAAAGTTCTGGCCATTTTAAGCCTGTAATCAAACCCACAAAATCTGATGATCCAGATACTGAACTAGTCTAAAGAATGTCAGTTTTATTGCTTCTTTAATCAGTTTTCAGCTGTGCTAACATAATCACGAAAGGGTTTTCTAATGATCATTTGGCCCTCTGTATGCTTATGTACAAACCTGTTTCCAAAAAAGTCTAGACGCTGTACAAAATGGAAATATATTCAGAATGCAAAGATGTGTAAATCATTTCAACTCTATATTCAATAGGAAATAGTTCAAATGTGTGAAACTATAAAATGTTTTTGTTCCTTGAAAATATTTGCCCACTTTGAATTTGATTCCAGCAACATGTTTAAAAAACTGGGACGGGCAAAAAAAGACGGGGAAAGCTGTATAATGCAACAAAAAAAAAAATTATGGAATATCTCACAAGTAATTAGGTTAATTGGCAACAGGTCAGTAACATGACTGGGTATAAAAATGGGCTCGGGAACACTTCTGAAAACCATTGTCTGTGAGCACAGTTTGCTGCTGCATCCACAAATGCAAGTTAAAACTCTACCATGTAAAGATGAAACCAGATATAAACAATTTCCAGTCCTCTGGGCTAAAATGGAAAGGGATGATACGGCTTGTTATCAGTGCACAGTTCAAAAGCCAGCGTCTGTGATGGTATGGGGGTGCATTAGTGCATATGGAAATGGAATATGTATATTATGTACATATATTATTTATATTATTGACATACTTGCTATATCTATAAAATTCAATACTACTCCCCATATAGCTGCTTATTTACAGCACACTTTTTCAATTGCTACTAGTTTTACAGTGTTATGTATATTATCACTATCTTGTTATTTTAGTTTTTGTTTTTGTTTTGTTCTTGTTTTTCAAACAAGAATGGAAAAACATTTCACTTTCAAAACTACAGTAATTGGTCTCCTCAGTTCCCAAACGCTTACAGAGTGTTGTTAAACGAAGAGGAGATGCAACACAGTAATACATTCCCGTCACAACTTTTTTGAAATGTGTTGCTGGCATCAAATTCAAAATGGGCATATATTTTTTTCCAAAACAATAACATTTCTGTTTCAACATTTGATATGTTTTCTTTGTACTATTTTCAATTAAATATAGGGTAAATGATATGCATATCATTTCATTCTGTTTTAATTTGCATCTTACGCTGTGTCACAAACTTTTTGGAAATGGGCTTGTAGAAATTCCATTGAAAATCAACCCTTTCCATCTAAAATTGTCATTTACGACATTAACAATGTCTACACTGTTCTATGTTTGCCAAGGAAGTGACCCAAAGTTTTGCATGTTAGTGTATATATGTGAGTTTGGTTAAAATGTTGTTCTTTTTCAGCAAACAAAACACAGCATAAGAAAGAAATTCCTGTCAAATAATGCATAAAAATGATTAAAAAATTAATAGCTATCTTTATTTTCGAAAAAGCACTAATGTAGCGAAATACACTAATGTATCTGTGAAATGAGTTAGACTATCGTCAAATGGAATGCACATTCATTTCCCAAAAAAAACTGAGACTCAGCACCTATTAGACATTGTTCAGGCAAAACATTTGGACTTGATTTAAATGCGCCAATTCACTGTGTGGAAAATGTATGTATTATTACAGCCGTATTTATTGATTATTCTGTTAGAAGTTCTTTGTACTCTGTATGCTTGAAACATTGTGTACTAAAAGACTTGTCTTTCCTTGTCAGCAACTCCTGATGTCTCTATCTGTGTACAGTGGCAGTAATGTCTATTTACAGAGAGCCACGCTTAGGGCCTGGGCTCCAAAAACATCATAAGGACTGTCCTTTAAGGGAGAACTCCTAACAGCAGCAGGGGGTTCTTGTTACCTGTATTGTACAAGTAAACGGGACTCTACCCCATATGGGGAGTGCAACTTAGCAGAAAACCCCATATAGTAACTGTCCAGGTTGATATATGTAAGCTTTTGACCGGGTTGTCTGAGCAACCAACAATTCTATGATACCTTATGCCTCCTGGAGCCATGTCTGTGTGCAACCTTGAATTTCCTAGGCTACATCATAGCAGCAACTATTCCTTGTATGTACATTCTGCAAGTACTGATGTCATCATCTATACAGTTGGGATGGAATATATGCTCGAACCAAGCAAAGTAAAATCTGAACAATTTTCATGACACTACTTTGAGCTGGTCTCTGTACTTGTACTGTGTCTTGTTTTGATGGTTGATGGTTGTACATGTATGAAATTAAACCTGATGTAATCAACGCTATACTAACGACTGAAGAGGTTCTTTCTTAATAAATTGCGAACATTTTCCATCTTCCACAACTGCTACTACCATGAAAAAAGTCACAGAAAAAAATATTTTTTAGCTTCAGCTAAGACTTAATAAGTTTGCATTTCTTTGAATGTGGGGTTTTGATAAGATTGCAGAGTTGGTTAGGGTTAGAGTAAATACGGGACTTGAAGTATGATAATTGATTCATCTATTTATCCTGAGAGACAATGATAAAAAGATGGCTTAGTTTCATACAGTCATTTATTGTTGTTTTTTTTAACATCCACGGTGATATGCTAAAAACTGTTGGAATTTTTTTTTGACACTGCAGCAGTACCAGTGCAATAGAAGCAGCAGCATAGATCACTGGCCCACCAGAGGTCGCCTCTTGAAAGTGTTGAATCCAATACTAAGGACACAAGGAGACAAAAAATATATATTTATTATGACATGCTCTTAATCCTGTGATCAGTGTCAAATAAAATGTAGTTTACTCAGACTGATACAAGAGGAGAATAAGCACTTTAGGATAAAAAAGAACAGTATTCAAAAAAAAGAACAGCATTTAAAATTCACAAAAGACATGAATTGAAAAATTCATCCGAAAAACAGGACAAAATACATCTACTTGGTAAATAAAAATAACAGCTATCCTGTTATTTAATAGAGGCATTGTCCTACGTTGTGGCTTCCCAGTTGTCAGTGAATTTCGTTGCCGAACGAAGGATCCAGGTGGTGTGAATCACCTCCTCTCCACACTCGTTAAAATATTGTCCTGCAAAAGAGGTACAGGACCCTGTGAGAGAGAAAGAGAAAAAGATGACAGAGAGATCAGTAAGACAATCTGCATACGTACTTGTATACAAATCAAACTGGCTATGGAAGCAGACAGATTTTTGCATTCAAAACACATTTCGATGCATGGACACTGATATGATACATGAGCGATACTTGTAATTTGTAATTGTTCCCCTCTTGCCATCAGAGCCCAAACTAATGCTCTTTCAACAGCAAAGATTATGCTGCACAATTTTTTTCTAAAAAGGTTATTAACATAATGTGAGATTACAAAGTTTGGTTATAACAATATTTTAAATGGTATTTCTAAATAACATAAAAATACAGTTTGTCACATTGAATAAAGTTTTTCCCAAATCACACTATTACTATATTCCTTGTCCTACCGTACCCTTGGACCAAATCGTGCAAAATTGTGCAATGTTTATAATGTATATAGTATTTGGATTGTAACGTATTTTGGATTACTTTATACATACATTTTTGCATAAGTTCATCAACATGTTTCACTTAGTATTTTGACTGAAGTTTGAATTTCAAAATAAATGTATTTTTTAATGTCAATAGTTAAGTTTGCACATACCAACAGCTCTCCATGCAATGCAGAAGACAATAGTTGGATTTTCCTTCTGTGAGGTGTTAACATAGCCTAGAAGGTTTTCGTTGTGTTCTTTTAGGTCCTTTGGATGGACTTCTCCCACATATGATATGTATTTCCCACTGATTTGATTGTTTTCATCCATTTTCAGAAACATTTCAGACCCCAGGTCATTTGTCCACATTCCTTCTATGTTTGCCATATTTGTCACCTGAAGTAAAATGTTATATTAGTTTCAATATTTGTTTATTTAAACTATCTATTACAGAATGTAAATATTTTTAGAATCCATACATTTAAACATATTATATCAAGAAGTATTGGAAGTAATGTTTAAACACCCATTTTATCACATTTTCCTTTGCAGGAAAGTTTGATATAACATAATATTTACCTCCTGACTGAAATAAACACAATTAGTTTGTTAGGGTAACCTCAGCTAGCTCACATCATCTGCGTTAGTTCATTTGGAAGGAGTCAAACTTATCGTAAGGAGTACTAGTGTAAATAACTCTACACCTGTTCAATGAGTCGATGCCTGGCTGTTTTATTAAGACTAGTGCCCTGAAGGTAACTCCTCTATAGCTACGCCTCCCTGACAGCCAAAAGAAGGGGCGTGCTAGGAAACTGGCACTGTTTAACGTTTTACACACATTGCCAACTGATTTTCCAAGTATGAGAGTTTTAACATGGAACATTTAGCGAAGTCACAACCCTTGTTGTATGAAAACCATAAATTTTATGGCCTCAAAAACTAAGCATGATTCAGTCCTTGTGGGCCTGTGGGAGATGATCAGAAGAGTGCTGGAAGTGGTGTTGAAGTGCCAGTAGGGGGCATTCTTCCATCTGGTTTAAATAACAAATAACAATTAAATTAGATTTAGATTCAACTTTATTGTCAATGAACAGTACATGTACATCACAACAAAATGCAGTTAGCATTGTACAAGTATAAAGTATAATGTATGTTACAAGTGGGATGTATAGATGTGCAAAGGCAAATACAAGAACAAATGACAATTCTAAATGTGCAATGAAGGCAAATTGAAGGTATTATGTGCAACTGAAATGCAGGGATACCAGCAATGAGGTTCCCGAGGTAGACATGTACATATGGCAACTGAAACTGTCCTTGCCAGACTTTGCAAGGCAGTGTCAGAGTCCAGTAGTACAAAGAGAGTAGTGCAACAAGGTCCCTGAGAGGCAGTACTAAGCGGTGGGTAGGTAGGTGGGTGGGTACGGTTAGTGATGGGTCACAGAGATCAGCAGGGTTACATTAGATGTGGAAGAAACTGTTCCTGAGCCTGCTGGTGCGGTAACGAAGAGACCTGTACCGCCTGCCTGATGGTAGGAGACATTTGTGGCATGGATGTGTAGGGTCCCTAATGATACCACGTGCCCTAGGCAGACACTAGTTGCCTTGGAGGTCTACAATGGCTGGGAGCTGGGCACCAGTGATGTGCTGGGCAGTTTTCACCACCCGTTGCAGGGCCTTCCGGTCGGCCACGAAGCATCCGCCAAACCACACTGTGGCGCAGTTAGTTAGAATGCTCTCGATTGTGCCACAATAAATATTCACAAGAATCTTGTTAACATTTCCTTATGTTAGAAATCAGCCATATAGTGGCTGAACTAATGATCGCGTACCCGGTCGTCAAGGGAGAGAGTAATTCAATTATTTATTGCAGCATTTGATATTCTATTGTTCATGATGTTACAAATTCGATACTCTATCTTACAAACTCAAACTCATCTCACTCAATCTCAAAGAAACTTTCGCTCATACCTCAGATTTATAGACATCCCAACAGAATACACATAAGCCCATTGGTTATTTACTGTCGTGCTTTGAATGAATGTGGCTTCCTGTGTACGGATAAACAGATGGTCTTTTGTTATCTAAACATAACAAGCATACATTTCAACACTTCCCCCTATCAAACATTTAAGCAAAAACATTACATGTTTGATAAAACATTAAAAGTACAATTCAATTCCTAACGAAAAGAAAAGGCCCATACACTTATGTTACAATTGACTAAGACAAAACAACAAAAAGGAGTATCTGACCAATGAGGTCTTATTGTTCCTCAAATGAAAATGAATGTAGACAAGACAATTGACACACCACACTCCGACACATAACTCAATGTATAACAGTCATCAATCCCGTCCCCACCTCAGATTATAAGTGTCGAGAAACAATTTGACATCAACAGGCTACTATCAGTGTTAATGGTGTTCAGCAGAAAATCAGACAAAAACATGACATCATAATGAAACATTCCCCCAAGTCCATTGAACAATCAAAACCCCCCTTGTCCGTATTATGATCCATGCTACAATATCATACAAAAGACTTGTGCATATCCTGTTGTACCTGTGAAAGATTCTACCTTTAACCCTGGTGTGGTGTTCATATTTGTGTTATTCAGCCAGTGTTCGTGGGTCTGGTGGACCCGCTGCTTTTTTGGGTTTTTAATTCAACACAATAAAACAATTTTATGTTAAAATACTCAACAGATGTTTACTTCATCCCAATTACAAGCAATATAAACAGTATATATGGTTAATATTTGCCCTTTACCTTTGTTAGATCACATTTATGGATTCAAGTGCTACACGTTGTTTGTTTGTTTTTTAATAAAATGTAATAAAAAAAAAGAAAATCAATTATAATCAAGATGAGTGGAAAAAAATTCAACAAATTTACAAATGAAGCAATGTTTTTGATAACTATTGATTTATATTTATTTGAATTTCATTAGAAATTTAACCCATTTAGGTCAGTTTACACAACACAAGCTGAACACATACAGTAACCATGTCAGTCTAGACAACACATCAGCCCCATTGAACACATTGCCTTTTCATACCAGCCTATTAAACACATGAGGGGCAGAGTTTTACTGTGCACCCACTTGTCCCACACTGTCCTGATGGCAGCTAGCTTGTCTCTCTGCCATCAGGCTGGTCGGTTGTCTTGGTTATCAAAGCGGATAATCCTGGAAATGATGTGGAAATTTTCCAGAGACATTGTTGCATGTGAAAGTTCTCTGCCAGTTTCTGTATCCCACAGGGATTCTGTGGATTCCCCTTTGGACCTGGAAACTCCAGCAAGGATAAGAACCCCAAAGTAGGCATGTAAATGGGTTGGGTCCATCTCCTTCCACCTCCCTCCAAAAACACGCCTTCCTTCTAAATTAGTGCAATCCAGAATAATTTTCTGGATGGAATCTGGGATTAAAAGCTCAAAAGAAGACTTGATGTCCTGCACATGAGTAACTACCATCTTTGTTGGCCCTGGTTGCATCCTTATCACATTGGCAGCCATGCGGGGTGGCTCATTTCTTGGGCAAGAAGACCAGCCAATTTCACAATTTTTTGACATCCATATTTCTTTACTTGCTAGCTGCTGACGGATTTGTTCTGGTCCTGGAGCTGACTGCTGACGGGCTGGTCCTGGGGCTGGCTGCTGATGGGCTGGTCCTGAGGCTGGCTGCTGACGGGCTGGTCCTGGGGCTGGCTGCTGACAGGCTGGTCCTGGGACTGGCTGCTGACGGGCTGGTCCTGGGGCTGGCTGCTGACGGGTTGGTCCTGGGGCTGGCTGCTGAAGGGCCTCACATTCTGAAATCTCTTCCTCTACATCATCATCAAAAGCTTCTCTCTCTTCCAAAATCAATTGCAAGGCCCTCTGAACAGAGAATATTTTGGCCATCGTGATCGGTTGTGATAAGGAACCACAATGGCAAAGCTATATTTATTGTGTCCCGCCCCCAATTTGCAGCTGGGATAAAGTATGAGAAAATAAAGATTGGTTCCCGCAAGACAGAGGGTAAAATGTGCGGGAATGTTAAAGCAGACAGTGTTGCAACCTTGTGCTGGAACGGCAGAGGCAGAAACACAAAACTCACACAATCACACACACACACACTAACAGCAGGCCCAGACAGGAAGAGGACAGAGTGAAGGTACACAGGACCTACAATTTCCACACTTTTATTAGACCCGGGTCCAGTGGACATCCTGTATATAATATAAATGTGTAGGGGAGGTGTACAGTGTGTGGTCATTGAAAATGTGTTCTGATATATATTCTTCACAGAAAATGAGCCAAGGCCAATGAGTCTGAGTTTGAAAAAATAATTAATAGTATCATTTTTCTTTTTGATAAAAATGAAAACGGGTCCCACAGAACCGAACACCACACAAGGGTTAAATAGGGAAATATTCTACCTTTGACAGGGAACAATTCTACCTTTAATCGGGAAGGATTCACTATCCAAACATACCATGATAGCCGTCATAATATCGATCATTAAGCATCATCACTAAATACGTTGAAGTCCAATATTGGGATTGTCATCGTACAGAGTTTCCCACCTGTCTTGCAAGAAACGAACCTTCATACATATGAAATCACCATATCAGTTCATTTAGGAAAGTCTTAGATTGTAAGGAATGAAGTTAGTTTCCAATCAAGTGTCTTTTAGTTCTTGTCTTCAGTTTTTCAAATTCCCTTTTCCATCCAGAACAGGCTTGGTTGATGTTTGATTCTTTGTGCTATATTTACGCCCGATAGCAACTAGCAGTGGAATAAGATTGTCAGACTTGACTTTGCTTAGCCAAATCAGAAATGGTTAGATCTATTCTATTCAACCATTAAAATGTTAGACCTTATATCAAACAAAACAATTTCCAAATTAACCAATTAAAAACAAATCATGTGAATGTAAAATGTAAAACATAACAGATGCCAATGCTCCATTCGATAAGGAGTTACATCCTGTATATTCATCAAAACAAAGTGAAAATGTTAAAAACACAAACTTTCACTAACACAATCAAAGACATCATTGTGCAACACGGTCACTTGTGCGAAGGAATTATAAACCATATAACCTATTAACAAATGTGTCTTCATAGCTATACAGCTCCCAAATTTGACTTTACATCAGTACCATCACACAGGTCTACGACAAACTAGTTGTGATTCAGTGTTGGGGGGAGGCAGGACCAATCTTTCGCACACTTCATGATCGTGGGGATGAGTGTGACAGGTCAGAATTTAATCAGGCTAGACGCAGTCGACTGCTTCGGCACTGGCACAATGGTTGCAGTCTTGAAGTACATGGGGACAACTGTCTGGGCCAGTGACAGGTTGAAAATGTCAGTGAAGACCTCGGCCAGCTGCCCAACACATGCTCTGAGCACACGCCCGGGGACTTGCATACACCCTGCTTAGTGCAGACAACACATCTGCGATGATAGTCTGAGGGATCTTTGTTGTCCCTGTGGAAGCGTGCGTAAAACCTGTTTAACTCATCCTTTGGCCGACACTCTGGTATATCTTGGATGCCCTGCCACATGCATCGTGGTTCGGAGTTATTGTAGTGGTCCTCAGCCTGCAGTTTGTGGTCATGTTTCACCATCTTGATGCCCCTTTTCAGGTTGGCCCTGGATGAGCTGTAGACCTCCGCATGGCCGGATCTGAAAGCAGTGTTGTGTGCCTTTAGCAGTTGTCAGACCTCTCTGTTCATCCACGGCTTCTGGTTGGGGATGGTCTTTATTGGTTATGGGTGGTGACATTGTTGATGCAGATGTTGATGTGATCCAAAACGGACGAAGCATATGTCCATATGGGAGTCAAGGGTGGTTTGAGTGGCAAACAATCTCCAGTCTGTGTGTTGAAACTGGTGCTGTAATAGTGAGTATGACCCCTCTGGCAATGCTTTTACTGTCCTCACTGATGGTTTCACAGGTTTAATGAGGGGTAAATGCTTGGGGAGTAGGAATAGTGAAAGGTGATCAGACTGTCCCATGTGGGGGAGGGGAATGGGTTTGTAAGCCTCTGGAATGCTTATAAACAAATGCTAGTGTATTGTCTCCTCTGGTGACACTTTTGTGTAATTTGGGAAAAAAATGATTTTCAGATTTGAGTGGTTGAAATCCCCTGCAACAATAAAAGCACCATCTGGATGTGCTGTTTGCTAATAGCAGCCTGCAGGTTTTTCATTGCTAGTTTAGCATTAGCATCTGGGGGCATGTAGATTGCAGTTACAACAATAGATGTAAACTCCCGAGACAAATAAATAAGGCCTGCACCTAATCATCAGGTACTCCAGATTGCTTAAGCAGTGACTCCTGGTTATGTAGTGTCTGTACACCATGCTTTGTTGAAAAAAATGCACTGGCCACCTCATCTGGTCTTGCCAGAGTCGTCTGCTGATTGGTCAGCCCTGAAGATGTCGCGCCCCTCTAGCCCAATTGCGTTGTCGGGTATGCTGTTGTATAGCCACGTTTCTGTGAAAATCATGACGCTGCAATCCATAATCCTTTTTTGTGAGATGATTCTTAGTTGTAATTCGTCCTTTAGCCTAGCCCAGGCAATGAGAATTGCGTCTCCCGGGCTGTCTTTGCGATCTCCAGTGGAAGTTGAAAGTTGTCAAAAACTCTTTCTGTGCATTGTGTTCCAATATCCAGAAGTTCTTGTTGGCTATATAGTGTATGTCAGGCTGTACTGAGTGAATCAACTAAGAACTATTAAGTAAATTACTGCTAATTCAAAAAATCTGGGTAGACACGAGCCTCGCATTGTACACGCGCCGCCATCTTGGTATATCAAAAGGTATAATAATTCCCCAGAGCAGTGGAGGGAACATGCCCCACATAGGGTACAGTTTTCAGATGCGACATTAAATGAATGTCCTTACTCTGCGTTCGCAAAAGATACAGTGGCACTGATTGAAAGAGTATGGGTGTTAACGGCAGTGTTATGGCCAAATTTCTAATATGACTCTCATGTTAAAATGGCCACATAATCATCTCCATTTCCATTTGGCCCCTTTTCTCCCCGTGTAGGTATTTCCCGGCCATTTCTGTAAATTAGAATCTGTTTTGAGTCAAGTTATCTTTTCAAATTTAACTAGAGTTACTGCCTTTTAGCTTGGTTTCATCCGAGGTATTCCTACAGTTATTGCCTTCTACCTAGGCATCATATGTGGTAGAAATTTTGCGATTAGAACTCCTTCAAGGTATGGCAGAGATCAAAACGCTCCAAAACACAAATAACAGTTTATTGTATAATATTTGCAAATATAGAGACACGCACACACAGATACAAGGGATTCTAAGGTAATAGAGAATCACCAATACTTAAACAACTATGGTGTGGGGCTAAGAATCTGCATAGTCATGCTGTAAAAACAACATATGTTCCTTTATCCCTTCCTACCCCCTGATGTATGTTTACCTATCCTGTCCCTTGTGTTTATCCAAATGGGCAAATTTCCCATCCTTCCCACAAGGGGCCTCAGGATCATTGTAACTCCCCTTTCAAGACTGCTGGCCACAATCCTGAAGAACAAAGAACAGATACACTTGTTGGTTTAGGCAGATTAACAGATAGTCAGTGGACCCAATGGTCTACTGATAACTTACAAGAATGTGTGCCACCACAATTGAACAAAGACCTCTCCTTACACCTGGCATTCCCCATCTTGTCTAAACACAGACTCTGATTCCTTAGAATTCACTAATACATCAGTTCAACACATTTCTATAACACATATCATTCTACACTGATAGTCATTCAGCCTGTATTTGAACAAAAGCAACACACAAATCTAAGGACAAATCTTTGTGACAACAGTCACCCAGACACTGGTTAGGCTACTTGAAAAAGGCAAATAATGCAGAACAAGCCAGCAATGTGGTAGCCAGCTAGCTAAATACATAGCAAGCAGTTAAGATTATTTATGCAATTTGTCCAGTTACTGTTGGTCCTCTTAAATGCATGGGCTATGTACAAAAAATGTTGTACTTCCTACACAGTTCATGGTTGTAAACTTCCTCAAAATAAACTTAACAGTCTGCTTTTTAGTTATAGTCTCATTCCTATGTACTGGAGTACAGAGTCAAAACAACAAAACTTCTGTGACTATCCAAACCCTTATAGACTACAGTGTATGATGTAGTGGTATTTTTAATTTGTTTTTGATCCCCAGGAAGAGTCGCTGCTGCCTGGACAGGGGCTAATTGGGATTCTAATATAATAATAAATACTAATAATTAGCATTGAGAAACAGGTGATCAGTATTCCAGTGATTGGGAGCCGGGAAGAGTGCTGCATTTGTTTTGATTGGTGTCAGTTTTTGTGGGCTTTTAGAGGGGTAGATAGGAGTAGAGAGAGGGAGAGGGGGGTAGAGAAAGAGAGAGAGGGATAGAGATTGGTAGTGATGGCCTTTCGAGGCTTCATTAGCGTTATTTTAGCAGCAGGATATTATGCTGGCAGCACTCAGATTTTCTTTATCACAATAAAAGAAAATCTAAAATGTATAAGGCAATATAGTTAACAATCTAGTCTGTGAAAAAGAACAGACAAGAATAACATTGGAACGGACATTAAACATAAAATGTACAGACTAGATTGTTAACTATATTACCTTATGTATTTCAATGATGGCTTTTATTTTGATAAAGAAAATCTGAGTTAGCACTGCAGCATAATATCCTGCTGCTAGAAGAATGGTAATGAAGCCCCGAATGGCCATCACTAGAGATGAGTAGATTCATATCTCCCAAAGCTTAATTCTTAAGCATAAAGGTGCACAGAGGTAGGCTCATGCTGCTTGTGCGAGAGTAGGAAAACGGCTTTTATTGTCCTGCCAAAAAACAAGCGGCTGTCCACTCCATGGGATAACTGGCTCCGATAGGTAGAGGTTCATCTGCGATGATGTTGACCTGCTGATGTCACCGCCACCATGTTCTCCATCTTCATCCAACAACTCAGCATGCATAGCATGCAAGGAGCCAGCTCGTGGTACTTTCTATGGGGGCTCAGAGGCACTCACTGACAAACTCGCCCCACCATTCTGTTGCTCCAATCCAGTGGCTAGGGCATCAGAAAGTAGCCCACGTATCTGGGTCTTGAGTGTGTCGGGGACATATCTTTCTTTTTACCTTTTTATTAACATGAAAAGCAAAACATTAATGAATTTATTTTTAAAAAATCAGAAATACTTTATTAATCCCCAAGGTGAAATTGGGTTAAATAACAGTTGCTCCATTCTAGAAAAGAAATATTTAAAAGCATAGAGAAATTATAAGAAATAAAATGGAGAATAAGAAATGTTCTAATATTTAATGCATTTCGTAGGTTATGCTTGGCTCTTATTTTGATTAGTCATAGTCTTGGCCTCATAGCATACTCGAAATGTGCTTTTTTATACTTTAGTCTTATTAACTCTTCTTCAAAATGCTTATTTTTACAGCAAATGTTGCCGAATTTGAAGGAAATGCCAGCCAGCCTACACAAAAGAATAGCACAACAACACTGTATTCATTTCAGGCTGACATTTTCAGCAATAGCTCGTTTTATCAACAATTTAGGCTAAGCTAGACATTCTTGCAATATGAATTGGGGAGCCTACTAGAGTTGTCAAAAATGTAGATTTTTCAATTTATATCAATTCTGTATTGAAACGTTTTCAAATTCTCATTTGCCTGCTTTCTCATCTGCTCTTTAATTCGCTCTGACAGCGACACAGCTGGACGCACACACACCTCGGATCGAGCACTGTAGCAATGTTATACAGGCGCTCAGATTCAATGTCACTGAATCTGTTCTGGACTGCTTCCAACAACGTGGCTTGAAGTTTTTACACCATGGTCAGTCTCCGCTGGCTGCTGGTGAACATAGAAGGCAAGTCATTGTCAGCTCTATAAGCACACAGGGCATGTTTCTGTTCTAGCAGACTCTGTAGCATACAGAGTGGATACAGTGGATATAAAATGTGACCTATAATCTGAACAATTCAATTGATAAACAAACTGAAATCTTTGAGGGGGAAAAATGAAAAATAAAAACCTTACAATAACCTATTTGCATAAGTGTGCACATCCTCTTATAACTGGGGATGTGG
The DNA here is from genome assembly GCA_016801175.1 of Esox masquinongy. Taxonomy (NCBI): domain Eukaryota; kingdom Metazoa; phylum Chordata; class Actinopteri; order Esociformes; family Esocidae; genus Esox; species Esox masquinongy. Next base: position 107,519 of record JACXGI010000423.1, read on the forward strand.
CTGTGTTCAGAATTAACCAATCACATTCAAACATTCAAACTCATGTTAAGTAAAGTCATTACACACCTGCCATCATTTAAAGTGACTCTGATTAATCACAAATAAAGTTCAGCTGTTCTAGAAGGATTTTCTTAGTTGCATCTCAGAGCAAAAGCCATGGTCCACAGAGAGCTTCCAAAGCATCAGAGGGATCTCATTGTTGAAAGATATCAGTCAGGAGAAGGATACAAAATAATTTCCAAAGCATTAGATATACCACGGAACACAGTGAAGACAATCATGATCAAGTCGAGAAAATATGGCACAACAGAGACATTACAAAGAACTGGACATCCCTCCAAAAATGATGAAAAGACGAGAGGAAAACTGGTCAGACAGGCTTCCAAGAGGCCTACAGCAACATTAAAGGAACTGCAGGAATTTCTGGCAAATATTGGCTGTGTGCTACATGTGACAACAATCTCCCGTATTCTTCATATGAATGGGCTATGGGGTAGGGTGTCAAGACAAAAGCATTTTCTTACAAAGAAAAACATCCAAGCCTGGCTGAAGTTTGCAAAAACAAACATCAAGTCCCCCAAAAGCACATGGGAAAATGTGTTATGGTCTGATGAAACCAAGGTTGAACTTTTTGGCCACAATTCCAAAAGGTATGTTTGGCGCAAAAACAACACTGCTCATCACCCAAAGAACACCATACCCACAGTGAAGCATGTTGGTGGCAGCATCATGCTTTGGGGCTGTTTTTCTTCAGCTGGAACCGGGGCCTTAGTCAGGGTGGAGGGAATTATGAAAAGTTTCAAATACCAGGCAATTTTGGCACAAAACCTTCAGGCGTCCGTTAGAAAGCTGAAGATGAAGAGGAAGTTCTCCTTTCAGCACGACAATGACCCAAAGCACACATCCAAATCCACAAAAGCATGGCTTCACCAGAAGAAGATTAAAGTTTTGGAATGGCCCAGCCAGAGCCCAGACCTGAATCCAATTGAACATCTGTGCGGTGATCTGAAGAGGGCTGTGCACAGGAGATGTCCTCACAATCTGACAGATTTGAAGCACTTTTGCAAAGAAGAGTGGGCAAATATTGCCACGTCAAGATGTGCCATGCTAATAGACTCCTACCCAAAAAGACTGAGTGCTGTAATAAAATAAAAAGGTGCTTCAACACAATATTAGTTTAAGGGTGTGCACACTTATGCAACCAGGTTATTGTAAGGTTTTTATTTTTCATTTTTCCCCCTCGAAGATTTCAGTTTGTTTTTCAATGGAATTGTTCATATTATAGGTCACATTAAAAGTGGAAAAAGTTCGGACAGGATTTATCTTTGTCTCATTCTTTTACATCACAAAAACCTGGCATTTTAACAGGGGTGTGTAGACTTTTTATATCCACTGTATACAGTACTGTTCCACCTTGTAGATACATTTTTCTGTAGCCTCTTAATAGGCTGGCCAAGTTGTTTTTGAATACTTTGAAGTCGGGAGTAGGCAAGCTGGGAGTGTTTGAAATGACCAATAATGTGTCTTCCAGAGGCTATTATATCAGCGATGCTGCGTTGTGACAGAACTCCCTCAGCCACGGCGAGCTGGAGTGTATGAGCCATGTACTGCAGGCTGGGTAGATCCAAATCCCTCGTGGCCTTTACCATTTTCTTGGCATTATCCCTTACAATAACGTGCACGTTTTCCTTCGGGATCCCCCATGCCTGAAACATGTTGCTGAATGCGGCAGTAAGAACCTCTGCGGTGTGTGACCCTGAAAACTCTTGAGAATGAAGAACAACCTTTTGTACTTCGAAGTTTAGATTAATAAACTGTGCAGTTAGGCTCAAAATGAACATGGGACAAACACTCGAACTCCAAATGTCACTTGTGAAACTGATTGGTGTGATGTTGTCCTTTATAAGGCTGTCGACATGTGTAAACACTGTTTGGTATAACTGCGGCAGGCATACGTCAATTAAATATTTACGCCCTGGCAGAGTGTGGCGTGAATCCAAGTAGGACATGAGTCGCTGGAACCCTTTGTCTTCCATAATAGACATCGGCTGGTGCTCAAAGCATGAATTCCATTATTTTGGCTGATATTTCTTTTTTTTCTTTTTGTCATTGCTGTACGGTTGATGTCGTTGCAATGTCTCTGTTACGACAGCTGAGTAAGTGGTGCCTGTGCTGCTAAACAGTCCCGTTCTCTCTCTGCCTTAGTGCTAGCTAGCTTTGAAAACTGCTCATATTCCTTTACGTGACTAACCTTCAAATGTCTGATGAGGTTGGTGGTGTTGAAATGTTTGTGAGATTTCCTTGGCACACACATTGCAAATTGCAAATTTAGTGTCTTTTTCAGACACCTGGTATAACTGTATGGAGCCAAATTGAGCTCAGATGTATTGACTCTAAGGAAAGAAAAACGTAACTGAAATATTTCATAGTATGAAAAAACTAAATTCAATCATATGAAAAAAATAGATTTAAACATGCTAAAAGTGTATGCTAAAATTATTAAATGGATTTTTGCGTCCGATGTTAAAATCTCTTCATTCAAACACATTTTTTTCACGTTCGCTTCTTCTTACAATTACAATTTCTTCCCACCTTTGTTCGAGTCATCTTTTCTGAAACCAAGTTTTGAGCATCTATTGCCGTGGAGGCCGGGCTTTATCTGGACATTGTATTCTCGATTTTAGCCTTTCCATGCACTGCTATCCCTATGCAACTTGTGGAGAGATTTTTAAGAATTGTATAAACTAGGCTAAATGTGTACATTTAAACATATAAACAGAATATTAAACTGTTATTCCCAGGTTGCATTGACGTCACTGTTGCCATGATCACAGACACAGATATTGATGAAAGTTTAACATGTTCAAGTGACTGAATTTAGACAGGGGCTAATTACCATTTGTTCTAAGCCTAATGGTTTGGAAACATCACAGCAAAAAAAATCCAGTTAATGAGTTAAGTATGAACCTTTACCGCTTTTGAATTGAGTTTTTTTGCCTCCCCAATTTTTTACATTAAGAACAACTGTATATTAAATAAACATCGATAGTTATTAATTAGTTAAATAAACCATAGCACACACCTTAGACTGTGCACTGATAGGCCTGACGAGCCGTGAGTTTGCCGTGTTTTATCTGCTCCTGTCACCCTGGTCACCCATAATCTGGGGGGAGTTATGTTGGTGCCTAGTAGTCATAGTGCCTCCAGAACACGTTAAACTTTCATCAATATCTGTGTCTGTGACCATAGCAACAGTGACGTTGATGCAACCTGTGAATAACAGTTTATTATTCTGTTTAAATGTACACATTTAGCATACAATTCTTAAACTTCTGTCCACAGATTGCATTGGGAAATCAGTGCATGGAAAGGCTATGATTTTCACCTTATAATGGTGTGATTCATGGCTAATCGGGTGCGAGAATTCAATGCCCAGATAAAGCCCCACCTCCACGCCAACAGAGGCTCAAACCTTGGTTTTGAGAAAACATGACTCGAACAAAGGTGGGAAGAAATTGTAATTGCAAGAAGAAGCAAACGTGGAAAAAACTTGTTTGAACGAAGAGATTTTAAGATCGGATGCGAAAATCCATTTAATGATTTTAGCATACACGTTTTCCATGCTTGAATCTATTTTTTTCATACGACTGAATTTAGTTTTTTCATACTATGAAATATTTCAGCTACGTTTTTCTTTTCTTACAGTCAATACTTTTGAGCTCAATTTGGCTCCATAGAACTGCCAGACCGCTGAATATAGTGAAGCCCTTTTAGCTGCGCGTAGAGAAATTGTCTCGCGGGTTTTGCATCATATGATCGGCTCTTCTGATCGGCCTTTATAGAGACCACCAATCAAACTATTTATCCTCCTGAGACCCTATGTTTTAGACTTCTGCCCCATGGACCGTTGGTGATGCATCTAACATGCATTACTTATCTTTGAATACCTCTCTGGTACAGGCAAATGCAGTATACACTATGATGTGCAGTATATGAATAAACCACTTTGACTGCATATGTCATTAGCAGTTGTGCTCTTATTTGTTGCCATGTCCAGGCATTGAAATGTGCACACACACATACATATACTCACTCACACTGTTTGCAAATGTGTTCATGTTCTGTTTTGATGAAACAGTTGAAATGCATACATTATCAAAAGCTCAGGTCTTAGGAGGTTAAAACTATTATCTGCCGATAACGATCGGCGGCCGATCGATCGGAGCACCCTTAACAAGTGGAGAATACAAGAAAAAATCATTTTGAAGATATGGATGCACCACAGCTCATGAATGTTTCTTGATTAAGAGAAAAAGACAGTGTTAAAAAGGTGTATTTTTTGTCTTGAAACACAAATCAATTGTACCGCTGGAAATCATAGTGGATGCGACCTAAAAAGTATGTAGGACTGAAACAGATTTTCTTGCAGCAATTTAACATTCCGGTGTGCGTAATTATGGGAACTCCGGGGTGATGTGATGAGGAACAAGTGTTTGTAGTGGAGATTCCTGGGTGTTCCGTGAATGTGGTGCTAGCAGCCAGACGAATGGATGGTGGTGGCTTATAGACCAGCGACAGGGAGCAATGTAATCAAGCTTCCCCAGAGGGAGGCGTGATCACAGGAGGCACTGTGACAGTGTAGGCTACTGTAAATCATCCTTTGATCATCCTTTTACTCTGCCAATCAAATTTACAAATACAATTAATTTAATAATACACTACAATGTTTTTACTTGAAGAGAGGCTACATATCCTTGGATCTATCAATTTCATTTCTACGAATAGTCTGTAGCCTATGTGTTATTCAGTATTTGAAATGTGTTGTGTTTATCAAGCAACCATGCTTTAGGCCTATGCACGGCTATTCATGTGGATGTCCTTTGATCGTCGCAAACTGGTCGATAATGTCTCTTATTTTACCTTGTACATCATCAAAATGAGGTCAAAATGAACTAAACAAAATTCTAGTGGATTTATTTTTAGTAATTTAAGTGTTGTGTAATTTTCATTTTGTACATTTTAGGGCCTAATAAATGAATTAAAATACTATAACCTGTGTTATTAGAAATAATCGTAAAAATAAAAGTATTTTTTTTTCTTTTTTAGTTGTTTCAATTTAAACACATTCTTGTATTTTTCAAATTCATTAACCATTTAAAACAAACAAATTCTGTATTTCATTATTTTTTTAGACTATTCTATATAGTTTGATGATGACCTGGTAGATGAACTGATGCTCTAGCTGGATGAGTTTTCTGCAGAGGAGAATGTCCATGCTAATAAGGATGATTCGTATGCTAATGAAGAGAAACAGCGTTCGGCTCTGGCAGAAACTGGAGGTATGAAAGCCCTGGCAGTTGTAGTGTTAAATTGTCCCTCTTAACATTATTTTGTGTAACACTTTTATTTTGAAAAGAAATTACGTGTTGGAACTTGTCATATCCCATTCATGACGGAATCCGAAATTCTCATTTACTCTTTCGTTACACGCATTGTGTAGGCTAGCAAAAACCTTTGTATTAGTTTCCCACATCAAAATTGTTGTTGGCAACAACACAGCAAGTACAACATGCATAAACATAAATACATTTTCTATAGAACAAACAAGCGTCATAAAATATAAGCTTTCTTCTGGCCTAAACAATTCTAAAAAACGTCATTAGCTAGCTAGCTATCTTTATTTCAAAGTTTTATCTCGAAACGTTAGCTAGATGACACTGAGTAGTTCCTCTGGCTGAGTGAAAAAGTGATAGAGAATACATTGAAAGGAAACTTTCTGATCCTGTTCGCACTTCATTAGTCGAAAATGCCAATGCCTTTTTTTCAACAGAGCATGTCTATATTTAACGTAGTAATGGACAAAGAGAATCGAAACTAGAAGTGGAAAAACACATAGAACTAGGCCTGTAACAATTATTTTAGAATTGTCAAAGCGCGATTTTTTTACGTTATCGCGGTTTATTTGTTGAACCGCGGTTTACGCATTTTTTTAAACACTTTAGAACTCATAGCAGCTGTCGATGGCCTTCCTTTAGAATGCTGTGGCGTCCGCGGACGGCTGTGTTTCTTTAACATTAACACTTGTGTAAATATCACAAAATCGACCTGATAAAAATGTGTTACTGTAAAGAGAATGACCGTAATATCATTTGGGTGACACCTGAGGTGGAGGGAGTGACATTAAAGATGGAGTTAGATACAGGATCTGCCCTCTCTGTGATTTCCCATAAAGACTATATGGAAAAGTTCTCAAATCCCAAACTGACACCAACCTCAATAATGTTGAAAACGTATACAGGTGAGAAAATATGGGTAAACTGAAAGTAAATGTGAAATATGAGAATAAAACACGGGCCTTGGAGCTGTATGTTTTCAGATGTATGCTGAAAAAGGGAGGTGTACCATTATTTGGACACGAATGGCTGAGTGTCAAGCTTTATTGGCAGTCAATTAAGACAATGCATATCACCTCAAAGCGAAACCACAACTCTACAGAGGAAAAACTATCACAGATACTGACAGTCTGCACAGGTTTTACAAGATGGAATAGGCACCTTAAACACATGAAAGCACAGATTGTGCTTAAGCACAATGCAAAGCCTATGGTCCACAAGGCTCGTCCTGTACCTTACGCCATCCGCCCCAAGGTGGAAGAAGAATTGCACAATTTGGAAGATCAACGTATCATGTCCAAAATTGATAGGTGTGACTGGGCAACACCGATTGTGCCCGTCGTCAAGTGCCGTACGCATCTGTGGGGATTTCAAGGTCACAGTAAATCCTGTACTACATGCAGACCAGTATCTGCTCCCGCACATCGAAGATATACAGCTCCGGAAAAAATTAAGAGACCATGGCACCTTTTTCTTTCCTTTCCAAAAAAGTTGAAAAGGAAGGTTTTAAGTGAGGAACAGATGGGTTAAAATTAAGAGACCACTGCAAATTGAACCTTTCTGTTCCTCACTCAAAACTTTCCTTTTTATTTTTTCCGGAGCTGTATATGCATCTCTGGCATGCGGAGAATGCTTTTTAAAGATAGACCTTGCTCAGGCTTATCTACAGATGGAAATAGAGGAGTCAACACAAAAATACCTCACTATAAACACCTGAAAAGGCCTTTACCAGTATAACAGATTGGTTTTTGGCATATCCAGTGCCCCAGCAATATGGCAACATGCCATGGACCAAGTTCTCCAGGGGATACCAGGCACACAATGCCACCTGGATTATATTATTGTCACTGGGGTTGATGATGAGGCTCATCTGGTATACCTACAGGTGGTTTTGTCAAGATTGGAGGAATTTGAACTGAGAGCCAACAGAAACAAATGTGAGATTTTCAAGACCTCTATTGAATACTGTGGTCACGTTATAGACAGACATGGCCTACACAAATCCCTGGACAAAGTCAATGCGGTTTTGAAGGCACCAAAGCCAGAAGATGTGAGCCAGCTGCGCTCATTTTTGGGCCTTATTAACTATTACCACAAGTTTCTACCAAACCGTTCCACCGTGTTGCACCCCATGAACCGGTTGCTGCAATTGGGTGTCAAATGGGAGTGGTCAAAGGACTGTAAAAGAGCGTTCAAGGCCGCTAAACAGTTGATCACATCAGAAGAGTTGTTAACACACTTTGCCCCCAGTCTCCCTCTGCGACTTGCCTGCGACGCTTCCCCATATGGTATCGGTGCCACACTGTCGCACAAAATGCCTGATGGATCCGAGCGGCCTATTGCTTTCACATCAAGATCTCTGAACCCCGCAGAGCGAAATTCTGCTCAAATAGACAGGGAAGACTTGAGTCTGGTATGCGGTGTCAAGAAGTTTAACCAGTATCTATATGGAAAGCACTTTACATTGATTACTGATCACCAAACCCTTGTATCAATTTTTGATTCACAAAAGTGTGTTCCAGTCATGGCAGCTGCACACTTACAAGGTGGGCTCTGTTCCTCTGTGCCCACGCGTACAGCATTGAGTTTAAAGGGACTAAGGAGCACGGAAATGCGGATGGACTCTCTCGCCTTCCATACGAGTCAGAACCTTCCGAGGACTCAACGGATCCGGCGGGCGTGTTCCCCTTGTCTCAACTGGAGCCCCTCCCAGTTACAAATGCTCAAATACAATTAGAAACCAGAAGAGACCCCACAATATCTAAAGTCTATGAGTTGACAATAAATGGATGGCCACATCAGAGCGACCCCCAGTTGTCAGAGTACTTCACCCGACGAGATCAGCTGTCAGTGTGCCATGGCTGCGTCATGTGGGGCACACGTGTCATTGTGCCACCCAAACTGCATGCAAGAGTCTTAGAGTCACTGCACGAAGGACACCTTGGCATCGTTAAGATGAAAAGTCTTGCTAGGAGCTACATCTGGTGGCCCGGCATGGAGAAGCAAATAGAAAACCTGGCTAAGGTCTGCAGTAGATGTCAACAGATACAGCTTCAACCCCAGACAGCACCCCTCCACACGTGGGAGTGGCCTACTTCCCCTGGCAGGACATTCACGTAGACTACACTGGTCCTTTCATGGACCGGATGTTCCTAATCGTAGTCGACACACACTCAAAGTGGCCTGAAGTCTTCACAGTGAAAGAGGCCTCATCAGCTAAAACAGTAGACATTCTGCGCACACTGTTCTCACGCACTGGTCTGCCTCAGCAACTGGTAAGTGATAATGGCAGTCAATTTACTGGTCAGGAATTCCAGATCCTCGGCCCCTCAAATTCTTTGAAATTCTCAGTTGGTGCTGCTAGCATAATCAGTGTTGCCAACTTAGCGACTTAGTCGCTATATTTAGCGTGTATTCAGACCCCTCTAGCGACTCTTTCAAAAAAGCGACAAATCTAGCAACTTTTTCTGGTGTTATTGGAGACTTTTGGAGACTCTGACATGAAAGCACCTATCGTTCTTACTCTTCTCAACGAGCAGCGGGTGTTGCCCTGGGCCCCTCCCCCATCCCAAAGCACTCACAGACGGCCCAGTCCTCGCACAGCAGTCCTTCCCAGCTGCAGTCAGAGGAGGAGATGTTCACCCCTCCGTGTCAAGAAACCGCAAATGAATTGCGCATGTGGGAAGCCGCCGCTGGCTGATCCTGCCCTGGCTTACATTCAGGGCGGGATGTAAATGTAAAATGTTCTTTGTCTAAAATAAATCACTGCACAAAAATAAATCACTGCATTTAACTCACACAGCCTCAGTCACTTACTCACCTCGTCTACTGTCCAGGAATTGTGACATAAAAAAAAACAAGAATCGACAGTTCTAAACATATTTAGGGTGTTTTTTCCTTTTGTCTCTCCCACGAAGTTATTCCTCTCTCCTACAGCGTCCATCACAATTACATGCACATGGCCAATTATGCAAATTAGGTGATGACGTCATTTAGCGACTTCTAGCGAATTTTAAGACAGCCAATAGTTACATTCCTTACTGAGGAGTTGGCAACACTGAGCATAATACCATGCTGCTAGAAGAACAGTATTAAAGCCTCGTATGGCCATCGCTAGAAAGAGTGAGAGGTTGATTTTTCAGTGTCTACAAAATGGGAGAAAGGTAGTGCATTTTTCAAAGTTACATGGATGTGGTTTCTAATTAAAGATGTGCTATTTAAAACAAACTCTTAATTTTTATTTGTTCTTAGTTCTTGTGCTATATCTGTTTGTTTGAAATGTGTAAAAAAATATTATTTATTTTGAAAATTCTCAGTAATCTACAGCAGCATTCTAGAATTCTGTTGGGATCTAAAGGGTTAACGAGATGGGTCAAAGTATGGTAACACTTTTGTTTCAATCCATCAAACACGTTTGTAATGCCCGTGTGCACCCTGTAGCGTGACAGAACAGTTAACCAAGTTTTATTTTTTTAATTTGACCAAAAGAGGCAATTACATTGTTCATCATAATTATTTCTGAGACAATTAATTGTGCAGCAAAATTGGGAATTGTTACAGCTCTACATAGAACTATGTATTAAATAGACATTTTGGTGAATACATTAACATTTACACTGTGATCAAATGCCCCCCCCCCCCAAATATCAGAGTCAGTGCTACACCCTTGCATATGTACATGTTGTACTTACACAACTCTCCAATGTCTTGTCAAGCTGACATTTCAACCAACAGCCAAGTAGCTATGAAAAAATTGCATTCTAACTGAATAATTACTGTGTCAATAGAATTAGGATTTGTTTCCTGGTCTTTCTTTCGCCGAGATGAGCGACCAAGGCATAAGAGAGGTCACGCTGGAGATTCACAACCATAAATCACTCTGGATAACAATATCTACTAAAATCTCTCATTTATAGCAATTGTTTTGACTTTGTGCTGACAGTACAGGGTAAGAATGCATTGAGCAGGTTGCCCCTCCCTAAAATGTCTGTATTCTACTTAGGTGTATGACATTGAATTCAATCTGTAGCACCACTGTAGAAGACTACACATCAACCTGCATCCCTGGAAAGGGATATTGTATTCCCCAAATGAATTAGAGGCTTTAACCTATTTTAATGGAGTTTTGTAATTTGTGTTTCTTGGGGTGGATTACCCATTTAACATTTCAGGTTTTGTGACATTACTTTCATATGAATAAATATGTATTTTACTTATATGTGCATGTTGTACTTACACTACTCCCCAATGTTCATGTCTGAACTCTGACCTTTTTAGGCAAAATCTAGTTATGCTAACATTTCAACCAACAACCAAGCAGCTATAAAAAATTTTAATTCTAACAAATAATTCCTGTGTCGATCAATGTTTTTTTGTGTGGAAACTACAGTTTGAAAGCTGTGAAGGAATTTATCCTTGCTTTGCAATGTATGTTAAATGATAGCAATGTGTGATATGAAAAAGAAAAAAGCGTAGAGACAGGATTTTCAAGTGCAGACATGTACAAACTGAAAATTCCAAATGATCCAGTATGTTGCAACCTTCCTTGAAAAACATTTCTTCAGAATTGTAATGTGAAACCGATCATGTTGAGCTTGGCTTGTTGACTTTTGATTATTGTGTGTACCGTTGTGGGTCTTTTGTTAAGGCTCCTATATGTGCTGAATGTACAACAACTACCTGCTAAATTTTAGCTACTCTAATTGCTTTCTTTCTGGTGTTGTGGGGTGAGCACATGTTTATATTGTTACACAAGCCGAACAAGGTATTTGTTTGCCAGGTTTAAGCAATCTAATGCTTTGTCTGCACAGCAGGGCTTACATGGGCTGTATGTTGAAGTTTGCATGTAACTATCAAAAATGTCCATTACATACATTGCCAAGCAAAAGTATTCAACCCCCTGATATTGACTGACAATTTGTTTTTTTAACTGATACTCAAAATCAATAACTGTTATGTGACACTGGTATTATAATGGGACATATTTGTATTGCTACACAAGCCCTTGCATGTGTTTTGTCATTCTGGTTTAATACTGTATACCAAATGGTTTTTGTGTTGATTTGATCGTGCAGTGCAAAAAAAATCATTTAATTATCCTCCTTCCATCAACAAGTGCTTTTGAACTGGAAGTCATGTATAAACACAGCTTGACAGAACATACACCGATCAGCCATAACATTATGTCCACTGACAGGTGAAGTGAATAACACTGATAATCATGGCACCTGTTATCATGGTTATCATGGCACCTGTCAGTGGGTGGGATATTTTAGGCAGCAAGTGAAAATTATGTCCTCAAAGTTGTTGTGTCAGAAGCAGGAGAAATGGCAAGCGTAAGGATCTGAGCATTTTACAAGGGCCAAATTGTGATGGCTAGACGACTGGGTCAGAGCATCTCCAAAACTGCAGCCCTTGTGGGGTGTTCCCAGTCTGCAGTGGTCAATACCTATCAAAAGTGGTCCAACGAAGGAAAAGCGGTGAACTGGCGACAGGGTCATGGGCGGCCAAGGCTCATTGATGCACATGGAGAGCGAAGACTGGCCCGTGTGGTCCAATCCAACAGACAAGCTACTGTAGCTGAAATTGCTGAAAAGGTTAATGCTGGTACTGATAGAAAGGTGTCAGAACACACAGTGCATCACAGTTTGTTGCATATGGGGCTGCATAGCCGCTGTAATTCTCCTTCTCCTAAATCCTTCTAAACCTAAGGAATGCACTCTCTAAATGTTCTTGTCTCCTGCTCCGTTCAAACTTAGGAAGACATGAGGTCCTCCCAAGTACCAGGCTCTAAAGACTCGGTGCTGCCACTGTCCAAATTCCTCCTGGCTGTGTTGCAGGTCAAGACGATACCTGACGTTTTCCAGCTGTCAGTCTGATAACCAGCATTTTAATTAACAATTAAATGTGTCTTCACACACTAACTGTTCCTGTTGTGTAACAACTGATTCCTCAATAACAATTTGATCATGTGTTTACAATAATACCTATATAATTGCAACGTTGATACTAAAATTATTATTTTGTTATAACTATAACAATATATAACAGAAGTCATTATGGAAACTTAGTATAACTAAGTGTTACTAAATCTCACATAACAACCCTGAACTTGTTCAGAAGGGGGTATCAGATGTTACATTAATCTCAGTTCACTGTAACTAATCCCACATTTAAAAAATAGATTTTCCTCTGTTTTAGCGAGAACTACGGCTTCACATCTTCAAGAAATTAAAGTAATGCAGGGAAAAAATTTGATTCTCGACCCAAAACGTCCTAAACTAAACCAACATCATCAGGGATGCTGGTACTCCTGTACCCTAAAATGTATCCTGATGGCACAACAGGAGGATTCTGTGGTGACAACCAAATTCATGGACATTTTCAGTGGCAGGCTGCAGTTGGACCCAGAGACAGATTCAATATCAATCCTAAACATCAGCACTAAAGAGTCTGCCTTCTATCAGTTGAAAATATATTGGAAGGTTCAGATACACTCAAGTATGATTTCCTGGTCATCGTCTACTGTGAGCTTGCTTTTTCATTTGTTCTGTTGAGAAATTAAACCCTGAAATGATGTGGATGACAGAATGCTTTTAAAGCCAGTGTGAGTATTTGTCATTGTATAGTTGTCCTATCACATATTTCATCACTCCTTGTCTCTCAGGGCGAGTGTCTACACCACAAATCTACTCCAATCTGAGTCCAACAGGCAGAATGACCTGTTCCGTTGAGTGTTCTGTGGAGAATGGGAAAGTGGTAACTCTTTCCTGGTACAATAGCAAGCAAGTTTATTTATATAGCACAATTCATACATCGAAGCAATTCAATGTGCTTTACAAAGAAAAATAAAATATAAAATATATAAAAATACAATAACATAAAAACAAATACTCAAATTAAAACATCAAAACAAATGAAAACATCATAATAATAGAAATACAATAAGAAAACAATAACAACAACAATAGAGAGGAGACTCAACCAGACCAGCAACCCTGATGCCAACATAACCTTGTATTTACCTCTGGTGGTTAAAGAAGAGGGTTATGATATCTACAGGTGTGTGGCCCAGTCAGTAACCAGACAATCAGACTTCACTCAACAGAGCTATGTCCACATTTGACTGGTACAATTTATTTTAATTCTATTTCCTCTGTTTTATTTTTGAACATTTGGAGCATTTTTGGTCCATGTCTGATAATGCATTATGTATCACCGTTATTATAGGGCCTCCTCTATCATTATGATTGAATTTATTGTAATAACTTTAATTTTAATCTTGGTTTGCCTTATATCCACACTGTTATATAAAAAATGCAAAAGTGAGTGTGTAAAATAAATAATATTTACATTTTACTCTTTAAATTTTATGAAAACGTTATACATGCATAAAATGTCAAAATATCCATGTAATGTTATAGATTGCCCCTTCTTAAATAGATATAGCATCCAGGATACAGATCTCTATACAAAGAAGCGACATGGTGATGAGGTTTGATCATCTTATCTCTGCTGCTTCATGTGATACATTTACAGTATATTATTTCCATCCACATGACTGTGTAACCTTTAATACTCATTTTCTGCAGAGACGTTATGGAAGTGTGGAGGAGACAGCGGTGTAAAGTATAAATACTTTTAGGGACTATTTAATGGTCTCTGTCTGCCCTCTATTGTCTACAAGAGGAACAGCAGAAACCATGTGTCTATGACTTTAGATAGCTTTAGAAGCTAAATATGAAACAGTTCCCTCATTTGATAATCTGTCTAAAGCCTTTCCTGCCCCGGGTATGTGATCATAACTGAGTGAATCTGTGTCCTATGGTAGTATAGCTGTAAAGAGAGATATTTAGATATGCTTGGTACTCCATGGATGGATGCATCGCTTACATGCTGAGGAGAAATCTCAAATAAGCCTTCCTTTTCAGGTTCTTATCAGCCTGTGTATTCCCCCATTGTTCAAAAGCCTAATCTATTTGAGGTTTTGTCCAAACTTTATCTTAATTTGTAGAAAAAATTCAAGTAGATTAGGCTGCAGTATGACCTGGGGGATGCTTTCCATTTTAATCTACTAATGATGGCCTTGGTGAAGCAGGAACTGAGGAGAGTACAGAGGGTGTGGAGGGGGACAGTGTCAAACAATGCAGGGCCAAGGATAAGGGGTAACTAGACAACAATGAAACTGATCAGGCGACATAGAATCTACTATAAGCGTGACTACATTGTCGACATAGAGTGTGACTACACCGACAATAACAATACATTTTAGGTATACATTTCAAATACAATTTCGTCCGAGAGGCATCCCCATAGCATGATGCTGCCACCACCATGCTTCACGGTAGGGATGATGTTCTCAGGACGGTATGGAATGTGGTGTTATGCTTGTGTCAAACAAAGCGATTAGCGTTCAGGACAAAATATTGTATTTTGGTCTGATCAGACCATAGCATCTACCATATTTCAGAGTCTCCCACGTGCCTTCTGGCAAACTTTTATGAAGTAGTTCTTTCAACAATGGGTTTCTTTTTGCCACATTCCCATGAAGGTTATGTTGGTGAAGCACCTGGTCTATAGTTGCAGTATGCAGAGTGTCTCCTTGCTCAGATGTCCAGGACTGTAGAAAGTGAAAAAGTATGTTGTGTGGATTTCTTGATGATATGATCTATGGATGCAAAGTGTCTTTCACACAGCATTTAACACTGGTCTCCAATATTAGACCTGTTTGCAAGGTTAGAAACAGGGTTGCCAGCAGGGCTTGACATTGGCACCCGCCCACCTGCCAAATGCGGGTAGAATTCGGCTGTGGCGTGTAACGCAGTCACTCTTACTAGCCACTTTGGTGGGTGGCATTCTATAGATCTATACAGCAGGGTTTTTCCTGCATTCAAAACTCAAAGGCGAAAGCCTTCCCAAAATCTTGCACCGCCTCTGAGTGTTGGCATGATATAACATGATTTTGTGCTCATATATAAAATACCAGAGAAACACCGCAGCTAATTTGACGACGGGAGGAAACTTTTTCCACAGGTGGGGATTTTTCCTATGAAATTGGGCTTTTTTAATGGGGTTGGGTGGGTCAATTTTGCAGGAATTCTGGAGAATATCGGTTTACTGTCAATGAAATCTGGCAACTGTGCATACAGAACCACACCAGTCCAGACATTGCAAAGATGAGTAATGTCGGAAATACAAGTGAATCTTAGTATTATTATTACTTCTATTAAAAATTATTATTTCTAACCTTGTCAGTGACTATATTTCTTATTGATTTCACTATATTTCCTATTCCAACTAAATTTCAGAAAATGCATGGTTTCTCACATGGGTTAGAGGAATAGAAGGTATGAAGTCCATATCTGGAGTTTAGTATTTGTCAGGGTTTCGAGGCGCGAACCCAAACGCAGACCGGACACAGGAAGTGAGTAAATAATATTTATTGAAAATCAGCCAGCAACGGAGGTGGGATACGTGAGGAGGGGTTGGGGTGAGGAGCAGGGTCGTGGTCTGGAGATCCAGGGTCCCTGGTAAGTGAAGCAGGTGAATTATCCGAGTGACGAGATGAAACGTGTCCGATTTCCCAGGTGAGTGGTGCAGGTGAGTATCCAAGTGGTGTGGCAGGGCAGGTCAGATAACTCAGGAAAGGCTGGTGAATCTCCCAGGGCAGGTCAGGAAACTCAGGTAAGGCTGGTGAATCTCCCAGGGCAGGTCAGGTAACTCAGGTAAGGCTGGTGAATCTCCCAGGGCAGGTCTGGAAACTCAGGTAAGGCTGGTGAATCTCCCAGGGCAGGTCAGGAAACTCAGGTAAGGCTGGTGAATCTCCCAGGGCAGGTCTGGAAACTCAGGTAAGGCTGGTGAATCTCCCAGGGCAGGTCAGGAAACTCAGGTAAGGCTGGGGAATCTCCCAGGGCAGGTCTGGAAACTCAGGTAAGGCTGGTGAATCTCCCTGGACGGGTCCGTCTGGGCAGTGTACAGAAAACACAATCAGGAGACTGGTACAAACAGGCGAACATGAAAAGACTGGGAACAAACGAAGCGCGGAATTAAGCAGGTACACAGTAAACATACAGAGGCGACATAACGATCCAGCAGGGACCAGACGTCAGGACTCCTCCTAAATACTGCTGGTGAGTAGCAGAGCAGGAACAGGGGTGTGATTAAGGATTCCCAGCAGCTGGGCATTGGAAACACCCCAGTGCTGATGTCACGCCCCCCTCACTTGTTGCCCGGGAGACCGGAACAGACAGATGACAAACACACAGACAGAATCAAGCACACAGGAGAGAAACTCATTCAGCAACAAGACTAATGAAAAACACAAAACACTTTTTCTAATATATAGGAAACACCTTCCACCTATATAGGATTAAACAAATACAATGTAAACTCAATGTCTATGTATATATGTGCTCTCACACACAGTTATGTTCTGCAGGCTGCATCTCCCTATGCTCAATATTTGGCTCAATTAAAATCATAAACATGACAGGAATCAGCAGTTCACTCGTTCATTCTCATTGAAAACTGCTCTCATGCATTCTCCAAAATTACCCAATTACTCTCAATTTGGTGTATTCCACCCAATTCTACACTGCTTTAATGAGATGTCAACATTCACATTTCTCCATTTTTATCTTCAATTTTAATTGAAGGTCTGTCATAGCTGAAGTGCCTGAATAATTAGCAAACACTCACTCTTCTGGAGATTCAAATTATATCCAGAGAAAGAGACAAAGTTCTTCAGGGTTATTGACATACACCAAAAAATCATCTGCATACTGTTACAAGGGGCAGAGCAAGACTGTGGAGATGAGGGACTAGAGACAGGGACCAGAGACAGAGCAGACAGATCTATAGTGGAGAGCAAGACAGCCTCAAGCTTGGGGAAACTGGCACAACAGGAGATCAAGATTAGATTTCGTCATATAAACATCTTGAAACACAGACTGACTGGGCAGAGGCTACAATCTGGCAGCATGGAAATGGCAGGGCTGAGCATTTGTAGAGGTCTTGATTATTGAACAGGTTGCAGCTGGTGTATCTGCTCTGTCTCCAGCACACCTGTCTCCGCTCAGACAATCACCATAGAGAGGGAAAGAGCTCTGGGGGAGTGGTGGCAGGTTTTGGGAGAGACAGGATGAGAAGTAGAGGGCATGGTAGGGGTAAATGTAACAACAGGATTGGAGAACTGATGGCCTTTTTTTTAAAGTGGGTGTCAAACGTGACCCTTAGGCTCAATCTAATTTTTTATGGAGGACCAGAGGAGTCAAAATGAAATCAATATGGAAATAAAATTATTTATGAATTCAATACATTCTTTTATTTAGCTCTTTTCACTCATTTATCATTTCATAAAATCCTTTTGTCAAAGGATGGGGGTCCACATGACAAACAAACTAAAGTTGGTGACACTTCATCAGGCCTGAAGAGGACACATCAAAGCCTCTTTCCTCAAAACAGGCTCAAAAGATTTTGTATATCAGACAGATATCAGACAGTTCTACAGCTGCATAGAGTTAGTCAGTGATGAAGAGTACATGTTAGAGACACTTTTACTTCAGGGGGCATAAAGATTTGGCATTGTCCCCACCCAGGGGTGAAAATCCCAGGGTGTTTGAGGGGACAAGTCCCCCCCAATGTTAAAGAAAGGATAATCCCCCCCCCCAATATAATTGGCATGTTCATGTTGGTAGGTTAACAATTTTATTTTAAATAGGGCTGATGTGACTGTTCATGTTAAACCTCTTCAGTTTTTGTATTTTGTCCCCTTCCAAAATCCATTCCACTTGTGTTACATTAAAAATAAGTCATCTCTTAGAATCCATGTCATACTTTACTCAGTTTTGACATTTTTTTTGCCGCACAAACATTTTGCTGTTAGGAGTGTGAGGTAAATCAGCTGGATAGCTTTCTAACACTCTACAAGCAGTGGTGGCTCTAGGCTTTTGGCCCTTCAGGCCCTAAGCAACATTAAATTTGGGGACCCCTTTCCCCTATCAGTCGGGGCCTCCCTAGCAGTCAGAAGCCCCCTAGCCGTCAGGGGCCCTAAGCGACCGCTTATGTTGCTTATGTCTGGAGCCGGCCCTGTCTACAAGTAGGTCACTTGAGGTAAGTTAAACTCAGTGTTATGCAATATTAGATGGACTGTAGTCATATATATGGGAGCTATGTTATGCTGTAGGTTTGCTACAGCATGAGATTTTTGAATATCTAAGATAGACCGTATCAGGATTTGAGCTGTCAAAACAGGGAAAATGAAACCTCACAATGTTGCAACCATCATTAGCTAGGAGTAAAGGACTAAAAAGCAACTAGCTCCTAGTGTGCTTACGTTAGCCAATCTGGTCTTAACCATTCTTCCTTTATTATTGTGATTGCAATGTATTTTTCAGCCACTGCATGACAGTTAGGCTAGCAACATTATCATGAGTAAGAGGAAGGCAGCAGCGGATATCAGGACTTTCTTTACCAACAAAATGCATGTAAGTTGTTGAAGCACCAGCGCCATTTGCGTTTGTTAGCTATAGTAGCCTAGTTCATTTATTGTTCACAACTACAGGAGATCACCCTGACATTAATTAACACAATTTGACTGACTGTCATATTTGACAAGTATTTGACTGCAGAGACAGACCCAGAGGACTGTAATTAGAAGGACATTAGGTTGGTTGCTGAGGAGAGTAAGAAAAAACAAAACTACAAAATATCCCCCTGGATCTGTGTAATGGTATAATGCTTGCAAATGCTTACCTGTTGTATAGACTAATGGTCTACAGTTTATTTTCAAGTCATTTAAATATCTTATTCAATACATTGTTTTTATTGTGTCCCGAAAGACTGATGTGTTCTTTGTATCTTCAGTACTACAGGAGACAACCAAGGCATTAAAAGTCTGAACTACTATTGTGAGGAAATGTTTGTTTTTTATTAGACTGTTAGTTTTGATGGTTTAGCAGAATGAGTCAGACCAAGAGGCAGGGGATTGTCAGAGAGATGAAAGGGACAGTAGGGTGGATATTGAGATGAGTGATAAATTAATAACTACAGAATAGGATGTGAAGTGGACTAAGATATGAGTCTAGACATGATCAGACAATGAACATGTTGTTAATGTTATTTCTGGTACTACAGAGAGACTTAGTAGATGAGAGCAGGCAGGATGAGCAGGCAGCAGCAGAGGAGCTTGGAAATAATCCAAACCATCCTAATGTCAAAACCATCCCTCCTCAAGTCTTGGCCTTCAAGTCACTTTTTTCAGGAAAATTAGTTTACTGAAAATTCCTGGTTGCATTTCTGCCCAAGGTGCCTGGCAGTTCTGTGGTTTTATTGCTGAAGGGCATTCAGAGGCAAGACGCTACAAATTATTACCAATTACTGACCCTGTATTCATGAGTTTAGGACTCAAGAATTGGATGAAGGCTTATTGTCAAGTATAAAAATCACAAAAATAGCCAGAGCCGTAAATCATACACAAAGCTCAACCAATCACAACCACATTATCTAATGCACAGAAGAATCAGTAAGAAGAAGCCAGGGAAAACCTTCTGAAGATAGATGGTGGTTTACAGTATTTGGCAATGCAAGGAAATACATTCAGAGGCCATGAGGAAGATACAGGGAACTTTAAAGAGCTATTGGAGTACATGGCAAGAAATGTCGCATACTGTCCTCATGGCTTGAAAAGGAAGCCCCCCTCACTGTTTTGCCCTTCTGTTTTGCCCCCTCACTGTTTTTTCGCTTCGGCTGCTTGGCATGTCAACTGCCCAATCATAAGGCTCTTCATTGGGTGTTGAGACAATCACCAGGGCCAATATCAATTTAATATTATCTAATTAAACCCGGTGGGTGATTGTATGTTCCAGTGGGTGGGTGGATAGGTAGATCGAAGGTTAGTTTGAGGTTGGGGAGGCAAATAAATGTGTAGTTATTAGTTGGGTGAGTATTGGTTTGGGTTTGTAGGTACGTTGATAAGAGTCTAGAGGAGTCAGTCAGGCTAAGGTTGGTAGGGAGGTTTTCTGGATGTTCGGCTTTCGGTGGTCATCAAGCCATCTTGCGTCTCAGTTTACGCTGCAGCCACTGAAGAAACCTGCAGTGAGAGTAAAAAAAGACTGACATGAATCACTGCAAGGGTGTCATAGAATCTTAGATTGTGAACAACAACATGTATGTCACTAGATATTTCCCTCTTTCATCATTCTTTTCTCACCTCTTCCTCAGACTCTTTTTGCCTTTCTCCTGAGCAACAAGAACCTCACTATACTCATTCTCCTGCTGGCTGGAAATGCCTTGTTTCCCTTCCTTTTTGCCTTTCTCTTCCTGAATTAAGTCACAAAGTGTAAAATGCAGGATTTAAAAGACTATACCTCTCTAAAACAGGTCACCTGGTGAAATAGAGCCCAAGTGGTGGCTACTTTTCTTACACTATTGGTCGACTACTTTCTCTTTCAACAGTACTGGCGGACTACTTTTCTTTTATCTCTCTATCGGTCAACTACTTTTCCACACACTATTGGCCAACTTCTTGTTCTAACGCTATTGGTTCATTACTCTTTATTCTTATTCTCTCTTGGTCAACTTATTTCCCCATCCTCTAATTTTACTCACCTGTGTGGTTGCCATGTCCCATCCATGGGCCTGACTCTGATTCCTGGCCAGATTGTTCAGAAATGTGTCATCGGTGGGCTTCAGACAGGAGTCCTCCACAGGGTTGGCAGAGGCCAGGGATTTGTCATCCTCTCCGGAAAATGGAAACACAAGATCACTGATGTCTACCAAAGAAATCAGTGATCTGCCAGCCAATGGAGAACGGGGATCCCAGGTCAGGAACAGTGGCCAGTCGGGGCTTGGAGGGGCCAAAGACCTTGTGTCATCGGCCATTTGCTGAGTCAGGTGGGGAGCTCCAGGACTGGAAGAGGCAGTGGATACACCATAAGCAGACCAGGTCTGAACAGAAGTGGTTTCAGCCAACGAATCATGCTGCCACTCATCTTCAGTGTCAGACAAGGAGCTGTCCTCATGCCAGCATGTAGTGCTCTGTAGGAAGGATAACACAAACAAATTAGACCCATGAACTGTACAGAACTGTCTAATTGGTTGATTTATAGATTGGCCTGTCTATTCTTATCACTCAGTGTAATTCAATTACTTCAAACAGCATGTTTATTTGTAGAAACATTCATAAAAGGTTTGTATCAATGAACACCACTGACCACAAGAATGAGTAACTTACATAGCACTGGACATTGCCCAACCCATGGAATTTGTCCTCAGCCAGTTTATCTAAAGCAGGAAATCCATGGCTCCGCTTGACCTGACAGAACATCACCCCATGAAACTGGTGTGCCTCCAAGCTTCTCACATTATCAATCGTTGTCTGAGGCCTCTCCTCCAAATCAATGGCTTGCTTTTTCCCAGAGAACAAATGCTTCTCCTTCAAGGCCTGCAGAAATCCACCTGTCTGGCATTTGGTGGTCTTCTGCAGACAACCACCCTTCTTGCTGAGGTCTTGGAGGCTCTGCTCACCCTGGTCCAGGTAGCTTTTGTCATACTCAGTGGGAGGTGTGGTGATGTCAGGGTACACTGTGGACCTCTGCCTCTGTGTGGAAGAACAATTGAGGACATTGAGATGTGAGGACATGTAAAGGTTTCATAAAGCCTGTTTGAGCAATTAGTGTAGCACCTCCTATGATATTCAGAAGGAGAATTTCACTGTTATCTCAGGCAAACATTTCGCAGGCAAACATGTTACATTTCTAAAATGGATTCAATTGTGCATTTTCCACCATGTTGATGAAGAAATGATGATGCTTGTGTGGTTGTCATCCCCCATACATCTTCATCTTGTAGTCACATATATAAATCACAGCTGAAAATGACTTGATTAACATTACTGTTGCCCTGTTACCACAAATAAATAATGAAGGACTTGACAAATATACATTTTGTTGAATTAGACTTGCGCCTGCTACCATGATGGCTTCCATCTTCTAAACCACACTGACTGAAGTTCATTCACATTGTAACATGTTGACTTGTCTGAGTTTTTTTTTTTAAATCAACCAGGTGGCCTATGAGCATGACCTCAAAGTTGTGAACAGTCTAGTGCGATTTTACTAGTTCCCAGCATCCATCCGAATGGGAATTAATGTGCAACATAAGAGAGATAGAGAGATACAAGTTTGGACACTAACAAAATCAATCCCTCTCAGAGGCATATTATCTTGTAATTCAAATGGTGTGTTCTGTCTTATCACTTGTCCTGGTGGGAAAGACTATTTATCACATACAAACAGACACAACAAACCTTAACGCCTAGAGACATACCACTGGTTCATCAGGAAGTATGATTACATCTTCAGCAGAGAGGTTATCAAAAAGGTCATCATTAGAGTCCCCACCAAAAGAACCATCGTCACCAAGAGACTGTTAAAGAGAGAGAGAGATTTGTTCAGCAATCCATTCAGATTGAATGTTCTTGGAAGTCTACACAAAGACAGTGGATGGGAGATATACTCACCAGAAGGTTACAGGAGTTTGATCGTCCAACTTCTGATTCTGTCAGGGAGAGGCTGTAGAGGGCGCTGCCTTCTTCTGGACACTCTTCTACCTGATCAGATGGATTCTGAATGGGGGCAACCAGCACTATGCGATGGGTATGGCTGGTGTTGGCCAAATCCCAGTATGCAGTGTTCTTCATCACACGCTGTATAGTTTAAATCAATTAGTACAAATCAATTGAAATTAACAATTAAAAGTCAAAAACAGTTAAAAACATCTATCTCAATCCAATAGAAAACTACTTCTGTCACCTTGGACTTGGAATGGTCATTTCTAGAACTTCATTATGACATCAGCCTACTGACCTGTAGCACCTCATTGGCTACTGGTTGCTATGATTTATCCTGGGTAACCGTAGAAACAGAACTTCATTGTGACCCTTCTAGTCAGTTTCAGTTCCAAAACATACACAGATACATATCTGTGCATTTAGTTCATTAAATCTTTTAACATATAATAAAAAAATAGTGAATCCTAATGACAATATTATCTTTACTCCAGACTTGCCACTATGACCAAAATGGGCCTGGGCATGCAGTTGAATAACTCCAGGAATATCAATTGTTTCTCACAATACAGACTAAGCATGTCCTATTAATCACTGGCTGTAAGCCACATTATTGTGGTAGAGGACAGGGGCTATTTACAATGATGGAAGGATATCCCTATCTATCTACAATTGTTTTTGTTGGTGTCCAGAATTGTTACATACAGTCCACCTGATAAACGTCCAATCTATCTTAATCTTTCCAGTTGCCCAGTGTCTCTAAATAACCAATGCTGTCCTGACACAGTACAGCACATCTATAGCATATTTAAAGATGTGTGAAAACATCTGTTAACACACTTACATGTTCCAGCCTGTGGACTGTGGTGTAGTCTTCTAAACTATAGTCAAATCATCACAGCCTTTCACACTGATGTCCTCTACATTGATATAGATGTCATGCTCTATATTCATATCTCAATGTTGACAGGTAGTCCTGAATGTATACTGTTTAACTAAAGTCTCTGTCCCACCCTGTGTCCTGACTCACAGATGCTCTGAGTCTGACTTCAGTCCAAACACAAATGAACGTGAGCAAGAGGAGAGTGAGAGAGGAGTGACAGAGTGATTTCTGCTCACCAGTATTTGAATTCAGTTAAATGTTTAAGTACAATAATATAAAACATCTTGGCCACACTCACACACACCTGACTCCCATTCCCCTGAGGACACGTGCACACACTCACACACACCTGACTCCCATTCCCCTGAGGACACGTGCACACACTCACACACGCCTGACTCCCATTCCCCTGAGGACACGTGCACACACTCACACACACCTGACTCCCATTCCCCTGAGGACACGTGCACACACTCACACACACCTGACTCCCATTCCCCTGAGGACACGTGCACACACTCACACATACCTGACTCCCATTCCCCAGATCAGACCTCTTATGTTGCTCCAATTCAGTTTGCCGTTGTGGATTTGCTGACCACCCTCGCACCGTTACACAATGGTTACATTAACCCCTCTCTGACATCTTTTTCTGGAGGAAACATACCAGTTTAAGGAATGTCTCTGCTCCAAATATCTCGGATATTACAAGTATTTTAAGGAAGGAATCCAAAAGTAGGCTGCTTAGTTCCATAGTGGGGGAAAAGTGTACACTACTACTACTTTTGTTTAAAATGGCAGCATTCATTGTTGCCCTAAAGCATTTTATTGAATTTAACATGAAAATCAAAATTATCAGTATACATGTTTTCCTGGAGCTTCCAAAATATGTCATTGTAAAATTATTTTGGGGCTTGTCTGACTATTTAACCTCCTGAGACATGATGTTTCAGTAAAATAAACCCATTGTCATGAAAATTACTTCCTGTTCGAAGACAGTGCTTAGATATTACACTTATCAGGTCCTGCTAATCCCAAATAGCTAAGAGAAATTAAAAATGCATACATTATCAAAGCTCAGGTCTTAGGAGGTTAACAATACTGTTTGATATGCATATCTCTTCATTACATCAGCTAGCAGGTTGAGTTGTAATTTAATAACACAATGGTTCTTCAGACAATTCTGTGGTAAATCAATCATTACTGGTCATAACTGCAGTCAATAATAATCATAAGTATATTATGATTGAAAGTGCTCATTAACCAAAATCTATGCCAGTTCTGTTGCTAGTTGATAAGGTACTTCAGGCAAAACCACCCCTTAATTGGGGTATTTTCTTATGTTTTGACATTTTAACAGGGCTTTTGCATACCCAGTAAGTCATTAATGAGCACTGATTGTCATTCCATGAATGAATATTTGCCCAAGAGAGATAATAAAACCCATTGAAGACTCGACAGTTCTCATTCCCATTGGCGTTGTTTGGTTTTCCAGGTCTCCAGAACCTGTAGTCAGAACCAAAAACATAATGGTATCTACAACAACTACAAATAACCTGCCAAATGTTCCTTACGTTTGTATTGGTGTAGTTCAATCCACCCAATTCCAGTTCACTTCCTTCTCTGAGTCAGTCAGACCAATCCAAAAATGCTTTCCCAATTTGTCTACAAACAGCAGGAATGAGCATGATTGTTCTGTCTGTCATGATTTATTATGTCTGTTCGTCTCCTTCTCCACTTTGTTCCTACTTCTCTGCACTCTTACCTGTTCCTCTCTGCTGTTAATGATCACCATGATTTGCTCCTCTCTTCACAGTCTGCTCTGCTTTCCTTCCAACTTAACTCTCAAGTGAAAGGTTATAACAACTTAATTGGAATCATCTTCAGCCATCAGAACAGCATCTTTCAGAAAAAATTGGATTAATATAGTCACAAATACAGAGAAACAAATGTTCAACATACCACAGTCCTTTGACATAGGTGATATTCACAGTTATTATGATAGGATAGATATCTGCTATCTTCTCCAGCTAAGAAATTCCACTTTTGACTGGTATTTGTCATTGGTGCAGCTTTTCTGTACATGGTCTCTCTAGTCAAGGTGATACAATTACTCAGTAACTGGTCTCTCTCTCGAACAATGGAAATGTAATTACTTTTCAACTCATCTCTTTCTCTGGTCATAGCAATTTGGTCTCTTTCTTTGATCATGCCGTTATAACTGGTTTGTAGCTTTTTCTCTTGTAGCTTTCTCTTGGTTTGTAGCTTTCTTTCTCTTCAACTGGTCTTTCTCTTTAGTCAGGTTTCCACAACTTCTGAGAATTGCTTCTTTCTATGTGGTGTGGTTGGTTGTTAGAAGAGCAAGTCGACTGTAGTCTCCATCAGGGATGAAACAGAGAGCTGTTATCTGTCTGTTTCTTACTTTAATAAAACCTGTGCCAGTTGAATACTCACAATGTACAGACAGGCTTATAACTGTTGCCAGTAGAAGAACACACAGCAGTCCCAGAGAAACGGTAGCCAGTCTGGAAGGCTGAGAGTTTTCATTCCCACTCTTCAGTCCTGCAGGTGTGAACAAAGAAGTGGTTAAATTCACCTGGCCTTTTCATATCTATTATTTTCTACCTCACAAACCAGCAGACCTCATACAAAGAGGAACTTATGTCATGCCTTTTCTTAGGGCTTCTTTACGTGAAACTGTACATTCAAATTGCGTAGTATGAAACATTTTTATTTTTTTAGTTTCATGGTTAAGGCATTATTTAAAGGAAAAATCTAACATCATAACACTTTTTACATAACTTCTTTTAACATCCATTTTGTACGATAAATGAACGTGTGTTATTCATGATAACTCTCAGTAAGAATCATAAACACACTTACTTGATCCAACCTGTGGACTGTGGTCTATAGTCTTTTAACCTGCAGTCATATCATTACAGCTTTTCACACTGACATCCTCTGTATGTCCATATCTCTGTAATTTATTGACCAAAATGTCTGTTCCTCTGTCCCTTTCTGCTGTCTTTCTCGCTGTCACTGATTTTCTGAATGTAGTTTCAGGTTCATTTTCAGAGGGAGAGTGGCAGAGCAATTACATAAAAGGAGGCAGAGGCTGAAGTAAGGAAAAGTATAACAAACTTTATTAACACCAAGCTAAAAATAGACAATGCCCATAAAACTTTTCAGTGTCCCTTTGTCCAAAGTGTGTTCACGGATTCCTCTGTGAGGGCGCATCCTCCCCCACTGAGCCTCAGTCGTAGCGGCTCCAACTTGTCAATAGCACCCTACAACTCAAAGGGAAACTGGCCCAGAAGCAGGTCCTGCATTGACTGACATAAATGTTCAAACATCTCCTATTAGAAGCAGCACTATTATAGAGGTACCAGCACCCCGAGACCCTCCGTCTGTCACTGAGCCCAGTCGTTACCGCAGAACCACGGCCAACACCATGCCTGGGCACGAACTTCCCCCCACTACACACAACCGTCCCTGAAAGTACTCACAATTTCCCTGGGTAGTAGGTGGCGCCAACCTACCATCCCAGGGTGTGGAGGGGTTCGCCTTCGTGCTCCACACGTTGCCATTCTTCGGGGTCGTCCTGGCTCGGCCAGCTGGCTCCGGGGAGGTCAAGTCGTCCAGGGTGCCAGTGTCATGTCCTCTATCTTCTCGTTCCTCGCTCTCCTGCCTCCGCAAGGTATAATTTCCGTTGGCTCCAGTCTCCCTGCTCTTGTGTTCCTTCTTCTAAGGAAGAAGGAACAACCCCCAGCCCAATCCCATTGGTCCACAAGGACATGACCCCCCCATTCCCATTGGTCCAAAGGCATGTCCTTCACATCCCATTAGAAAGGGATCGTCCAATTAGAAAGAATGCACGGAGTGGACGAGTGTAAAACAATATACACATCAAACTAAGAAAAACACATACAATAATGGAAAACACTGATTAAACGAAAGTATTTCTTGACACCCCGTGACAAATGTGTGAGTTTTGTTCTTCCGTATTTGTCGAATTACAACCATTAAAATATTTTATTTTATTTAAATATACATTATACAAATGGTAACTGGTTGTATTTCATTCTAAATCATTACAAAATTAGTGGTTGAAAACTGGAAATCTTATTGACCCTCTCCAATGACAAAGAAAAATGTCATTCCCATATCTTATCTGTTGATTTCAGCTTTCTTGCTGATATGAGGGAATTGAAATACGAGTGACATGACCAAACGAGCGGAAGCATAATAGCAGTGACTCCTATCTGGGCAACTTGAATGTATTCAGTTTGCAGCCAAAAAAGGTATTTCCAAGATCTGTGGATTGAAAACCAATTCTCATTTACAATCCTCACCTGGCCAAAGGCATAACAATGACTTATAATTAATTAATAGGTAAACACGGAAGTCCAAAGTGAATCAGGTGGAAAGCCATTCACTGTGGCTATTAAATATGGTAGTCTTGCGTCCTCATCTAGATTTATCTGCTATAAAGAGACCCAAACAGATCCACTTGTTGAAGCTGAACTGGGTCAAGGTCTAATTGTGGTGTCTGGCTTGGTTTTATCATGACAAACTTTTCACCAGGTCAAGCCATACTCATTTATCAGGTTGAGGAGTGTCACCTTTCTGTACTGCATACATATTTGTCACGCTTGTGTCTCCTCCCCTCCCGCTCGCAGGTTTTCTAGCTACCAACGACCCAATGCCCCTTTCCTGCACTCCCATGGTCATCAAACAAATGCCTCGGTTATAATCAACATCCTCTTCCCCATCACACACACCTGGTTTCAATTCCATTAATGATCATGATTTATATATATATATTCTGTTCCCCCTGATTTTGTTCTTTATTGTCATTGTGTTTTATAGTGATGGCTTCGTGAAGTGCGGAGGCTTTCCCGCCAGTTGTATTTCACATTACTCTATGCCTCATGTAATGCGGTGTACACTAGTGACACCTGCTGGTCAAAATATTTGAGTTCACCCAAAACATTATGGTTCATGTGCAATCTGACCTTGTGCAGAAACATTACTTAACCTCCTGAGACCCCGTGTCAAAATATGAGGACACTGTTTCAGGCTTCCTGCACCATGTACTTCATTCTGCTTTACGTAAACCTATTGTCCTTTTTAGAGGACAGTTGTCTGCGCCATCTTAGATATTATGCTTATCAGGTCCTACTACTCACAAATAGCTAAGAGAAATTAAAAATGCATACATTATCAAAGCTCAGGTCTTAGGAGGTTAAAGGTGCATCTCAAAAAATGTGAGTATCGTGAAAAAATATTTTTTTTTCCATAATTCAAATCACAAAGTTACACCTTTACATATTCTAAATTAATTGCACATAACGGGAAACATTTAAAGCCTTTTTTGTTAACATTGTTAATGTTGTAAATAGTCGCTGGAAATGGCTGACTTCTAATGGAATATCTACATAGGTGTCCAGAGGCCCATTATCAGCAACCACTCCTGTGTTCCTTTGGCACGTTGTGTTTGCTAATCCAAGTTCATCATTCTAAAAGGGTAGTTTGATTATAAAACCCTTTTGCAGTTATGTTAGCACAGCTGAAAACAGTTATGTTGATTAAAGAAGCAATAAAACTGGCCTTCTTTAGACTAGTTGAGTATCTGGAGCATCAGCAATTGTGTTCGATTATAGGCTCAAAATGACCAAAAACAAAGAATCTTCTCCTGAAACTCGTCTTTTGAGATGTAAAAGAATGATACAAAGATAAATCATGTCAGAACCTTTTCCGATTTTAATGTGACCTATAATGTGAGCAATTCAATTGAAAAACAAACTGAAATCTTCGAGGCGGAAAAATAAAAAATAAAAACCTTAAAATAACCTGGTTACATAAGTGTGCACACCCTCTTAAAACTGGGGATGTGGCTGTGTTCAGAATTAACCAATCACATTCAAACTCATGTTAAATAGAAGTAATTACACACCTGCCATCATTTAAAGTGACTCAGATTAATCACCAATAAAGTTCAGCTGTCTTAGTAGGATTTTCCTGACATTTTCTTAGTTGCATCTCAGAGCAAAAGCCATGATCCGCAGAGAGCTTTCAAAGCATCAGAGGGATCTCATTGTTGAAAGCTATCAGTCAGGAGAAGGGTACAAAAGAATTTCCAATGAATTAGATATACCATGGAACACAGTGAAGACAATCATCATCAAGTGGAGAAAATATGGCACAACAGAGACATTAGCAAGAACTGGACATCCCTCCAAAATTGATGAAAAGACGAGAAGAAAACTGGTCAGGTAGGTTTCCAAGAGGCCTACAGCAACATTAAAGGAACTGCAGGAATATCTGGCAAGTACTGGCTGTGTGCTACACGTGACAACAATCTCCCGTATTCTTCATATGAATGGGCTATGGGGTAGGGTGGTAACATGGAAGCCTTTTCTTACAAAGAAAAACATCCAAGCCCGGCTGAAGTTTGCAAAAACAAACATCAAGTCCCCCAAAAGCACGTGGGAAAATCTGCAATGGTCTGATGAAACCAAGGTTGAACTATTTGGCCATAATTCCAAAAGGTATGTTTGTCGCAAAAACAACACTGCTCATCACCCAAAGAACACCATACCCACAGTGAAGCATGGTGGTGGCAGCATCATGCTTTTGGGCTGTTTTTCATCAGCTGGAACCGGGGCCTTAGTCAGGGTGGAGGGAATTATGAACAGTTCCAAATACCAGGCAATTTTGCCACTAAACCTTCAGGCGTCCGTTAGAAAGCTGAAGATGAAGAGGAAGTTCACCTTTCAGCACGACAACAACCCAAAGCACACATCCAAATCCACAAAAGCATGGCTTCACCAGCAGAAGATTAACGTTTTGGAATGGCCCAGTCAGAGCCCAGACCTGAATCCAACTGAACATCTGTGGGATGATCTGAAGAGGGCTGTGCACAGGAGATGTCCTCACAATCTGATAGATTTGGAGCGCTTTTGCAAAGAAGAGTGGGCAAATATTGCCTACCCAAAAAGACTGAGTGCTGTAATAAAATCAAAAGGTGCTTCAACAAAGTATTAGTTTAAGGGTGTGCATACTTATGCAACCAGGTTATTGTGAGTTTTTTATTTTTTATTTTTCCCCCTCAAAGATTTCAGTTTGTTTTTCAATTGAATTATTAACGTTATAGGTCACATTAAAGGTGGAAAAGGTTCTGACTTGATTTATCTTTGTCTCATTCTTTTACATCACAAGAACCTGGCAATTTAACAGGGGTGTGTAGACTTTTTATATCCACTGTAAATATATGAACATGAAGACACTGGATCAGCAAAAGCAGTAGAACCTTGTACAGATGAAAGAAGTCGAGGGTTATTAACGATGTGGCGTTAAGGCAAGGATGGGGATAAAAATAACTTGACAAGGCTGCAATAAATACAGCTCTGTTTAGTTTTTATGTAAGTCTATAGTAACAAGAACATAGCATAAAAAAATAGACAACAATAATATTGACTGCGATTAATCATAAAGCTGATGAGTGATTTAATATTTCTTTTTAAATAACATGTTAATAGTTCTAGGTTATGTTAATAATTAATATATTTTTTGAATATATTGGTTGATATTATAGGGAGGATATTGGAGAGTGCATTAGCTGCTCAAGTGGACATGGACAACAAGACAGATTTAACACAATAATAGTTGTCTTTTTCAATCAATCAATCAATCAATCAATCAAATGTATTTATAAAGCCCTTTTTAGATCAGCAGTTGTCACAAAGTGTTTTTACAAAACACCCGGCCTTAAAACCCCAAGGAGCAAACAACAGCAGTGTTGAATTTCAGTGGCAAGGAAAAACTCCCTAAGAAGGCTGACATTTAGGAAGAAACCTAGAGAGGACCCAGGCTCAGAGGGGTGACCAGTCCTCTTCTGGGTGTACCGGGTGAACATATTAAGAGTACAATTGTAATAATTAATAAGTGCACATGGGCTGAGTCCAGAGTCTATTTAAACTTAGTCCAGGTGGGAAGCATGACCAGATGGACAAGGACAGTGACAGCAAGGGGAGGAGGGGGAGGTGTCAGCACAGTGGCAGCTGAAATCGTCAGGTATCGTCTTGATCTGCAACACAACCAGGAGAAATTTGGACTGGGACAGCAACGGGTCTTTCAAGCCTGGTACTCCTCAGGTGTGGGCCAGGACCTCATGTCCTCTTTAAGTGTAAAACGGCAGGAGACAGGAAAAATTTAGAAAATGCATTCCTTAGATATACAAGGATTTATAGTAGAGAAGGAGAACTGACCCTATTCCCCAGCACAATAATATAGCAGCGTAAGACCTTGGGGCTGAGACGGGGGGTCCGGTGACACTGTGGCCCTATCCGGGGGAGGCCCCGGACAAGGCCCAACAGGCAGGAAAACAATCCACCCACATTGCCAAGCATCAGCCAAAGTGACACCCGCCAACCGCAACCACCCTGAATGAGGGCCGAGTATAGCCAGCAGAGTACAGGCCAATTGCACAAGTGCGCAACAGAGAGACAACAACAAGCCAGTGACTCCGCACCCGAATGGTGTTGGAGGGAGGGCATCCCAGTGGCGATGAGAGCACACCTGGCAAGACAGCGAGGGAGGACAGTATCAAGCCATTCTGGTCACCTTCATGCCCCTGGGCCAGACTACACTTAATCATAGACCATGCTGTAGAGATGAGTCTTTAGTAGACACTTGAAAGTTTGCACTGAGTTTGCATTTCTAATCATAATTGGCAAATCATTCCACAGTAGTGGAGCTCTATGAGAGAAGGCCCTGCCTCCGGCTCTTTGTTTTGAAATTCTAGGTACAATTAAAAGGCCTGCATCTTGCGATCTAAGGTTACGTGTAGGTATGTATGGCTGGATCATTTCAGCGAGGTAAGTAGGAGCAAGTCCATGTATTGATTTATAGGTTAACAATAAAACCTTAAAATCAGCCCTAACCCTAACAGGCAGTCAGTGTAAAGAGGCTAGTACTGGAGTAATGTGTTCACATTTTTTTGTTCTAGTTAGGATTCTAGCAGCCGTGTGCAGCACTAATTGAAGTTTATTTATTGATTTATCAGGGTAACCGGAAAGAAGAGCATTGCAGTAATCTAATCTAGAAGTAACAAAAGCGTGGATTAGTTTTTCTGCATCAGTTTTTGATAGAAAGT
>JACXGI010000424.1:0-140444 GCA_016801175.1 Esox masquinongy
GTCACGGTACGGTGAGGATCAGCGCCACCGTCCCGTACATCTTCAGTTCCCACTACTCCACCAACACATCCCGGACTTGTTTCGTGTCACATGTCTTTAACTATTCACACCAGGTCCCAATCATCCCATTAGTATGTGTT
Organism: Esox masquinongy; assembly: GCA_016801175.1. Taxonomy (NCBI): domain Eukaryota; kingdom Metazoa; phylum Chordata; class Actinopteri; order Esociformes; family Esocidae; genus Esox; species Esox masquinongy. The sequence continues at coordinate 141 of JACXGI010000424.1, forward strand.
TAAATGTTTCCCCTCTGCTCCCCACATTTGTCGATCATTGTTGTTGCTACCTTGTCTGCGGCGTGTACCGGTGAGTCTTTTGTTTGCTGTCTTAGTCAGCCCTTTGTTTTCGTTACGTTTGTTTAGTTTGCTTGGTGTTTGTTTTATATTAAACCCTCGACCGAGAGTTATCTGCCTCCGCCTGGTTCCTTCCGTACACCGCCGTTACACTTCCTCCACAGACACACACGCACACACCAACTTGGTACTGTTACTCACTGTAAATTGACAAGTTATTGTTGTTCATGTCACTGTGTATATATTACTGTTACTATTTTTGGTCCAAAAATGTTTGGCATCTTAAGATAATTTTAGTTTAGTATTTCTGTTTCATCCCAAGGGCTTTTTGATGTTAAGTCCTTTATTGATTTACAGGATCAATCAAGCAATTAATCACCTCATTAATTAGAGTTAAGATCAAGTGATGATAGTGAACAAGGTTAAAGTTCCTTCCAGCTTGAGAGACCCGCCAATACATTAGTCCGTCAGTCCGTCTGGTGTCCGCATGCCTGCCTGTTTTTGTCTGTCTAGCCACTACAATAAGGTTTTTCCTCAGTCAGCTGTGTTACTTTCAACAGATGCATTTTATTAATTTGATAATTGCTGCAGGAATGATCCTACATAGCAAGAACTGCCAACATGTAGTATATTCAAAGTTTGTAAGTCTTAGAAATTTCCAGTTTTAAATTTTGATTTGCCCTTACAAAAATAAAGTTCATTATAAACCAAATGACAATTCACATTTACTGTTGCTGCAGTATTATTTTCCTGCTGTGTAAAACTTGAAATGAAGATACGGCACCTGGCATATTACAACTTAAAAAATCGTATTGTTTCTTCATCAGCAATAAGATGCAAACCCTCAGGTGTAACGTTGCTGAGATACATTCTTACCCTCCCACAAAAGGAGTGCCAATTCTCACCTTTTCAAAAACAGAGTGCAGGGGGATAATATTTACACACACTTACAGTACTGCAACATACAAGATGTTAAATTGAAATTCATTTTTTTGCATTTCCCAACTCCCCCTGAGACCCCCTTTGGAGAGCGGGGTCACAGCCAGGGGTCAACTGTTATTGACGGCGACCCTGAGTCAATTAGGCATAGGTGGCTTGCTCAGTGGCTAGGGACCATACAGTCAACTTTTGGTTACTGGCTTAACGCTGTAACCGCTAGGCTGCACTTCTGCCGCTTGTGTCGCAGGAAACCACTTTTACTTGGGTTTGGGGCATAGCGACAGAGAAAACACTCTATAACCAGCCCAGCACAGATACATGGGGCTGATAGTGGCCCCTAGCATTCATTCTGCCTGAGATATCCTCTCTGCTTTGATCACCAGACTATATACCCACGCTATTGCATCTGCAAGAGACTTTTCTCACACAATCTCTACAATTGCTTTCGTTGTATCCCTTTTGAAGTATAAAGCCCGCTGCTGTGTTTAATATGATCTATCCGACCCGAACATATGCATTCATTCTTCATCTACATGCAGCATCGAAGCGGTGGTTGGGAGATTGGGCCTTTGTAATTGATTGTGTGGCTGGCTACTAATTGCATTACGCCCGGCGGGTTAATGAAGTTTCGCTCCATAACTTGTGGTCATTGCACCAAAAAGATAACCCGAGTCATGAACCCAATCAGTAGCCAGAGAGGCGGTGTGGAGCGGTGCGGAGCGGCGAGCAGCGTGGCGCCCATTACTGTCAGCCATGGCGGAAATATGGAGCTTATTTTATTAAGCAGAAGCTCTGCGCGCGCGTGTGTGACGGCAAACCAATGGAGTTATCGTTTGGTGCCATGGTTAAGAGTTCCCAGGGTTTATAGAAATGTTACGTTTTCAGGGCTTTATGACTTGACTCAGTGATAGCAGAGAGACCAACTTGTTATTTTTTTTTTATTTACTTACTCATCCTCTCTGCTTCTCCGTGTCCATTCCTTCATTGTGGATTTGAGGCATTATGATTACATTTAATGATAAGACTTCTCAAGCTGATTGCTAATTCTTACAGACGTTGGAGAGGGATGGGGGGGTGTGTGGTGGGTGTGAGGTTTGGGCCAATGACGACAAGTCATTATCTCAATCTCTTAAGCCTTGGGTCTTAAACACGCACACACCCAGACATACACCCAAACACAAACCTACACTAGCACACAAGACACACACACACACACACACACAGAAACACGTACTCAAGCCCTAATGGAAGACTTATTTCCAGAGAAGGCTAGTTTTGGGGGGAATGAGAGGCTGGGAAAGGGGAGGGAGATTGGGGAGACGGCTTCAAGGCAGAGAAGGTGACCCTGTGTCTGTGAGAAGCCAGTGTGTTCATTTAGGAAGGCAGGCAGGAAGCTGGCCAGTCAAAGTCAGCGACCACCCAAGAGACCACGAAGACTAAGACCTGTGTCAGATGGAATAAGGCCCTTTAGAGGGAAACAGAGAACACAGTGTTCTGGCTGTTGTTGGGTTGTCGTTGCGGCCACAGGTCTTCGGGTTATGTCTGTGTACTGGGTTGTCTTGGGACACCTTCCATGTGTTTCTAGTATTATGTTCAGCCCAGAACTAAGCACGTTTGACCTTAAATTATTTCATGGAGCAATGCACATAACTGAAATTTTGGTCATTTAGCAGACACTCTCATCCTGAGCGACTTCCAGCAGTAGACGCTTTGTGTACGGGCTAACCACTGTAAGTTGTTCAGAATGACAGCCTCTGATAAATTACTAAAATGTCAGTTTTTAATGAAAAATCTAAAAGATGCAGGAACGAGTTTAGATGGATTGCAAAGTAGGAAGAGTGGATTGAACAAACTGTACCGGGCCTGTCTGAGAACAGAACCGCAATAGGCTATCTACTTTCTGCCGCTCCTCACTCTTGTAGCTTGTTTCAAGGGCATGTTGATGCTCAGAGCACAGCGAGGTGTGAGGGTGTGTGTTCCCATTCTGGGCCGTCTGGCCGCCTGATGCATTTATATTTCCTGATTACTGCAACCAGCCCAGATAAGATCCCATGGAGGGATAGCAGGGATAGCGGCTGGCTAGAGTGACAGGGATAGGTGCTTGTGCGTACATGGGCATGTGCGTGCAGGTTTGTTTGTCTGTGTCAATGAATACCTCCAGACGTCAGCAGAATCCTCCAGGTTGTGACAGAAGAGGAAAACACTGCTGTCAGTTAGTCTTTAGACACATACACATACACACAAATCGCAAAACTACCCCGAGAGTTCACGACAGTGATGTGTGCTAAGGTCAGTAGCTGGGGTAAGTAAATAGCATGAAATGAATGAAATAGCGAATGAAGATAGAAGTTAGTTACACAGGAACTATATGTCTGAACAATGTCTTTCACTCATTTAACAAAATGTTCACTGTAGGACGCCAGTATGACACTAAAACAAGGGTGGGCAAACCTTTCCAAAGGGCTTTTTTTTATGTGCGATTTCTTCATCCTTTTTGCGGTCTAGAAAAGTGCAGTTACTGAAACACGTATAGGTTTGTTTTAAATTCTATATACAGTGCACCGATCAGCCATAACATTATGACCACCTGCCTAATATTGTATAGGTCCCCTTTTTGCCACCAAAACAGCCCTGACCCATTGTGGCATGGACTCCACTAGACCTCTGAAGGTGTGCTGTGGTATCTGGCACCAAGACGTTAGCAGCAGATCTTTTAAGTCCTGTAAGTTGCGAGCTGGGGACTCCATGGCTTGGACTTGTTTGTCCAGCACATCCCACAGATGCTCGATTGGATTGAGATCTGGGGAATTTTGAGGTCAACACCTTGAACCCGTTGCTGTGTTCCTCATTTTTGGTTTGTGGGAGGGCGCATTATCCTGCTGAAAGAGGCCAACGCCATCAGGGAATACCGTTGCTATGAAAGGGTGCACATAGTCTGCAACAATGCTTAGGTAGGTGGTATATTTCAAAGTAACATCCACATGAATGTCAGGACCCATGGTTTCCCAGCAGAACATTGCCCAAAGCATCACACTGCCTCTGCCGGCTTGCCTTCTTCCCATAGTGCATCATGGTGCCATGTGTTCTCCAGGTAAGCGACGCACACGCACCCGGCCATCCACGTGATGTAAAAGAAAACGTTATTCATCAGACCAGGCCACATTCTTCCATTGCGCCGTGGTCTTCCATTGCTCTGTGGTCCATGCTTATGTGCCCATTGTAGGTGCATTCGGCAGTGGACAGGGGTCAGCATGGGCACCCTGACTGCTCTGCGGCTACGCAGCCCCATACGCAACAAACTGCAATGCACTGTGTGTTCTGACACCTTTCTATCAGTACCAGCATTAACTCTTTCAGCAGTTTGAGCTACAGTAGCTTGTCTGTTGGATTGGAGCACACAGCCAGCCTTCGCTCCCCACGTGCATCAATGAGCCTTGGCTGCCCATGACCCTGTCGCCGGTTCACCACTTTTCCTTCCTTGTAACACTTTTGATAGGTACTGACCACTGCAGACCGGGAACACCCCACAAAGGCTGCAGATTTGCAGCTCTGACCAAGTCGTTTAGCCATCACAATTTGGCCCTTGTCAAACTCGTTCAGATCCTTACGCTTGCCCATTTTTCCTGCTTCTAACACATCAACTCTGAGGACAGAATGTTCACTTGTTGCCTAATATATCCCACCCACTGACAGGTGCCATGATAACAAGATTATCAGTGTTTTTCACCTGTCAGTGGTCATAATGTTATGGCTAATCTGTGTATTTTTCATAGACACCTAGTTGGTTGACACATAGTTGGTAGGTTGATGTAGGCCACATTGGAAAAGGTTTCATTGTTGTCCACAATGGATTGCCTTTTTTCTGTTCTGTTTCTGTCTAACACTGCCAACTCCTAAAATTTTGTCAGCAAACGCCCACGGCCACCCACAGGGGCCATCTGTCAATTTTAAGGGTAGAAATGAGTATGACTATTAATCTGTCATACTGATTCATTCCATCTATAGGGACCATATTGTGTGAATTGACATGCATTTGTATGTAATTTCATGTTATAGTATAATGCATATTTTGCAGACTTACTGGTTTTCTTGGCAAAATGTTCTCCAGATCGTATTGACAGTGGACCTTTTCAGATTTGGGTTCACAAATCATGCAGCCTCTGCCATGGTAAGGCTTCAACTGACCACATGATCAACCACAATTGCCCATACATCATCAGACACAACATTTCCTTGCCCTTTGCCTCTCCCTCTTGGATGGCCACCTCTCTGACGAGAGCCTTGCCCTCTTCTCTGACAGGGCCCTTGCTCTCCTCTCTGTTAGGGCCTCTGTCTGCCTCTCAAATCGACTCCATGCCCACCTCCCTTACCTTGCGCACAAGCTGTCTGATTCCTGTTCAGTATTGACAGGAATTGCTAGTTTTCTCATTCCCTTTTTGTATGGTTACCAGTGATGGTTACTATAATGTGAAATCAGTTAGCAATATTATTGTGGATGGTAATCATGCATTTTACTTTGGGCAACCTTGGTTGAAACTAGTAGGCTGAGTCGAATTTGATTTCTAAAAATCATTTTTGATTCCTCCCAATGATAACGACGCACATGGGAGAATATAGCAATTTGTTCATACTTCTAGAGGGCAGGACAGGCAAGAGAAAAAACAGGAAACCGAGGTAAGCATTTTCACCAGTACAATATATTATTTTGTGAAAAAAATTGTTTTTATTCTTACGAAGAGCCTATTCATATTTACATTCAAGGAACATTTCAACATGTTGACTTTACATTCATTGGGCTAGCTAGCTAGCTATAATGTAGGCTACTTGCAAACTTAGCTAGTTATTGTAATCACTTACATATAGTAGCTAACTACAGCAGAGTTAGCTATGGAAAAAGTTTTTGACAATACAGTAGTTGAGTGTCCGGACACGTATTTGAATTGAACTGCTGCAGCTCTGTATTTCACCACGTTATACTGTAGTAAAAGTAAATTACAGCAGTTCCAAAATAATCCAAGGCTTGTCAGTCTAAATTCCCAATTAACAGATGTTATATTGCCTGCAAGGCAAAATGTATTTCATTACGTTTCCCTCTTCTGAATTTGTTTGAAATCTTTTTTCTAATTAGCTAGAATGGGTTTTGGAATGCATATTGATTTCTGATATAGGGACAGTAGAATGGACATTAATTTCTGATATATGTGGGATATAATAATGTAAAAGGCCACAAATCCACTATATTTAGAAATCTTATGTGTAGACGTTTATCCCAATAAGGAATATCTGCAGACCGCAGGTCGGGTGCGTTACTTAATATATGGGGGTTCCTGAATATTATGTTGCACCCACTGAATATTACGTTATACTCACTGATGTTCGCCATTGGTCAGTTAATTGACCTAAATAGTTGATACGTCATAATCCCCATAAAACCTAGCAGCAAAATGCTAAACTAACTAGTTTCGGGTTCTTTTCGCATTTATCCCATTCATTTTTCCCACAAGGGATTTTAGAATCGCTTCAAATAAGGTCTGTGTTTCATGTAGACTTACACCACCTCGCCGTTTTGATAACCTTTTAAATCTTGTCAGAACAAGGTGACGAATGTCAATGTATTTGCTTAAATTACCCCTACAAACGTGTACATGCTAATTAGCAACATAGCATACCTAATGTAAGACTACAATTCCCTGAAGTAAACTTCTCCACATCATTTCTAACCTTAGCTAACGTTGACCAGCGCGATCATTCCGAAATCCTTGTGCTGTTGTGTTGAAATGAAGTGTTAGCTTCTGTCCTCTTTCTATGCTAGTCATAATGCCATTAGCGAGCTAGCAGTGCAGTAACAAATACATTGTTTACTTATAGAAACATTACTAATAGTTAGCTTAGTTTGTTGACGTTACTGTCAATTTCAGACGATATGTCATTTTTATGGATGAGCATTAAAAAGGCAGAAGACCACTACAAGTGTGGACATTAGCAGAAGTGTAGGGATAGGGAAGGTTAGAAGTTTATCCTGTGTTAGTGAATGTAGCTAACAAGATACAAGATAAAAAACACAGAATTGATATATTACCATTAAACATATTATCCAGGATACTACCATGGACACCATTATAATTTCTAATGCTGTCATTATTTATATTCTAAATATAATTTTCTGTTTACCCATCTAGCTTGTATTGTATGACCAGATCATATTAGAGGATTGGGAAATTCTGTTAAATTGCCAAGCTCATAAATTTGGCCATGCAGCTGCAGTGGCTATTTTTGAGCTGCACAACATCAAATGTTGTGCAAAATGTTGTGCAACATGTGTCAAAAGAACTCCCTTAGACGAACCTTGACTTCACCACACAACATCAGATGTACACGTGTCAAAAGTGATAGAAAAATACATTGTATTACCAATGGGTCCTAGACTAGACCAGTACAACATAAGGCCAATGTTCCACCTTCCACAATTGCCATCCTTTTATATTCTCTGGTCAATGTGGGCACAACAGAGATTTCCAAACATGGCTACCCTCCCATGTGCTAATAAGGTATGCAAATGACAAACTATGCACTCTACACTCAATATTGTATGGTCTACACTGCAACCAAGCATAAAGGGGAAACAACACAATATCAGTGGTTTTACACATAGTATGGGGTCCAACCCTTGCTTTCCTTTTCTGCTGACCCTTCAAAAGGGTCACTATTCAGTTGTTGGGATAACGCAGCAAGTAAACAAACAGACATGGACTGTGAATGGAAAAGGCCATCAACTTCAAACAATGTGTAGTCTGTGGAGATGTACATGGTTGTTGACTATAACCCTCTGTCCAGAGAACCCACAGAGGAGGATCTTCAGTGGTTGATGAACTGTCTCTGAGGCAGGTTTACAGGCATGGCAGGATTCCTTGAACCTGAGCCAGAACAACTGGTACCCTCCCTGTCTGTACCGGACATTGTTAAAAACCAAGGGAACCTGGGACCTGCAGGCATCCTGGCTGGCATGGTGATGTCTTTAGAGCAACAGGAGGCTATGGCTAGCAAAAGTGGGACAGTGCACCAACCCCTTATTGCACATCATGAAGAGTGCGAGGTTGAGGGCCAGCAATTTAGGATTTGTGTTGGGGCAAAACAAATTACTTCATTGCTAAAAATGGTCCTGGGCTCACAAGCGCTACATGGGGTGTAAGTCTGTGAATTTGGGCACAGACAAATGGCTAGTGGAAAGGATATGTGCAGCCAGGGCTGAAAGAAAAAAAGTAAAAAATTACTACTATAGCATACACAAATTGTAATAATAGCCTGGTAAAATACATCAACAAAATAACATCAGTTTTGCAAGTAGTGCTTAACTAAAATAACTTCCCTGTAATGTTGAGTGCCAGCTGTAGTGGTATGCATCATTTCATCGGTGTGCTAGTTATCTTTCTGGTTGTAATCCAATTTCTCGACGTGGTGCACACTGGCACACACGGGAAATAATGCATACGAGCATAGCTAACGTTTGCATAACTAAGTTAATGTACATAACCAATTTTTGGTTGTGTACATCAAAACATGATAGCACGCCAGGTAGCATGTTCATATTTATATACATGGCTTGGTGGAAAACCTAATTCCATATTGTACATCATGAATATCTTGTAAATAATAAAGTTAGCTAACGTTTTATGACAAATGATACAAAATGCTGTTTGCAGCTAACACATTTTAGCCCATGGCTCCAGTGACGCCTCTTCCTCAGTAGAAAAACAATAAAAGAAACTTGTGCTCAGCCAATCAATTATGAAAATGAGGAACTACAAATGCTGATTTGTAGAAAAAAAGCTCAACAATCAAACTATATTCTTGCTGTTTACATCCTTCTCTGTGGGAAACACGGACGGTTTCCAGCTACCACAGTCTGCACTTGGTGATGACGTTGAACGTAAGTGTCGTTCATTGAGATGCTAATTTGCTTTCCGTTGTTTTTGGCTAAATTTTGTCAAATATATTGATATAAGTCACCTTGTCTTATATATATTTACTCAGTTATCAAAATGGCGAGGTGGTGTAATCCTACGCGAAATACAGACCTTATTTGAACTGGATCTAAAAATCCACTATGGGAAAAATGAATGGGGAAAATGCCAAAAGAACTGAAAATTAGCCAGTTTAGCATTTTGCCGCTAGGTTTTATGGGGATTATGAGTTATACTATTTCAGTCAATATGGGGGTTCCTGAATATTGACTTACGCCCACTGCTGTTCGCCATTGGTCAGTTTGGGGACATCCTAGTTTGACATACGGTTTGACGCTAGGTGTCATGTATGGTATGAACGTCATTAGGTTGAGAGTACTAATGGAGAAAGAAGGGTTAACTAACGTTCAAATTTTATGTCAGAGTCCGTGTGATTTCATTCAATATCTTTTGTCAAGATACAACAAGCGGTTCAAGCATAGATATATCAAGCGGTTCATCAAGCGGTTCAAGCATAGATATAGAAAACAAAAGTGTATTTGCTTCAACTACATGTTGAAAAAGCGATCTAGTCTGATTATGCTTGTATCAATTATGTAAAAGTACTTTTTTCCAAGATAATTTCCAGAGACTGAAATACAATTGAATTGCATTGTGTTTCAGGATAAAAATTGTTTTGTTAACATACAACTGAAATATTTATTAATGTGAAGACTGAAGTGCCTCTAAAAATAGTTTTAAATGTTTTGGTTACAGTCAAGAATGAGACACTGGTGGTTTAGAAAGCTGCTGAGTGCAGTTACAGTTGTGCTCATAAGTTTGCATACCCTGGCAGAAATTGTGAAATGTAGGCACTGATTTTGAAATTATGACTGATCATGCAAAAAAAAAAAGTATTTAAGGATAGTGATCATATGAAGCCATTTATTATCACATAGTTGTTTGGCTCCTTTTTAAATCATAATGATAACAAAAATATCCCAAATGGCCCTGAACAAAAGTTTACATACCCTTGAATGTTTGGCCTTGTTACAGACACACAAGGTGACACACACACAGGTGAAAATGGCAATTAAAGGTGAATTTCCCACACCTGTGGTTTTTTAAATTGCAATTAGTGTCTGTGTATAAAGACTTTGCATGACCTGGAGGCATTTTGCCAAGACGAATGGGCAGCTATACCACCTGCAAGAACTCGGGGCCTCATAGACAACTATTACAAAAGACTGCATGCTGTCATTGATGCTAAAGGGGGTAATACACAGTATTAAGAACTAAGGGTGTGCAGACTTTTGTCAGTTCATTTTTTGATAGTCGATTACTCATAATGTTACAGGCTCGATACTCAATCTCACAGACTCAAGCTCAATCAATCTCATCTCAAAGAAACTTCCTCACCTTTATAGACATAGAGGACAGAATTACTGTAAGCCCACTGGCTACTAACTGTCATGCTTTGAATGAACGTGACTTTCTGTGTACAGATAAACAGATGGTCTTTTGCTATCTAAACATGACAAGCATACACATCGACAATATTACCAATTCTCCAAGGGTATGCAAACTTTTGAGCACAAACTGTTTAATACAGACACATGCAGAGATACACATTCAGATTCATACTCACTATGCCTGCCATGGTCAGTTTTTGTTTGAGTAGCCATTGCTTGGTTATATGTGATAGAGAGCCATCATTAAGAGGTTGATGGTTGAGAATGCTGCTTATTGCAGTTCCATTATAGTTGATCTGAGCTCTACATGTTACAAAGTGAAACAGGACACACATTTGCACGTTTATATAGGTTTACCATTTATGCATTTTCCATAGATTCAACATATTACACAAATGTGAACATGCCGTGTAAGGTACACTGTGCAGTGGACCAGTGCGCAACTACTTCGGCGTCAGCTTAACTGTTCTGAAGGTCCTTTGCCGAGACCTGTGGGTTCTGCTGTGTAGATCTGACCAGTTTTCATACAAATCATTGTGATATTTTCTCCTTCCTTTGACTTGCACTGTTCAGTTTAACAGCAATGTTCTAGAAAGTTGAAATTAGTAACTGGAAGTGTTTAATTTTCTATAGCCTGTTGCAGAAAGGTGGCAAGTTTCACTTTACACCATGTAGAGGTCTGGTCAACATCTGTTTACAGAAATATTCATTTATCCAGGAGTGCCTGGAACAAATACATTTTCTAATTCTAGAGTAAAGTCATAGTTATGGACTTAAACATTGTTGGGAGGAATATAAAATTGTTACATGTCTTGGGACTGATTATCCCTCATCCTAAAAGTTGATTCAATAACATAAATTACAAGTAGAAAACGCCAAAAGAGCACAACAGACATTATTGAAAATCAATTAATGTACTCCACAAGCTTAAAGTAAATGGCATAACCTCAAAGAAATACAGTTAAATGATTAGCCAGTTAGACAATTAAACATTTAATCACTCCAACAAATATTCAAAACATTACATTCCAACACTGACAAAACTAAACTGTTTCTTGATGTACTGTGTATTCAGCTTTGCTCAGATTCTGTAGACTTGGATTCATCCTATCATTTTGTTTGGCCAGGTGAAAACTTCCAAAATACTTTTACAATTCTCTAACTCAGCTATCTCCAGGGGGAGACAGGGGGTACAACTTCAACACCCCGGTATCTGAATCCTCGCAACTCCAGCGCAACTCCAGCGCTAGGATAAACCCGTCAGTCCCTTTGTGAAATAATCTTTGCATCAATGTATTACTCGGCTGTCTCCAGGGGGACATTTATGCCATGTCTGTACATGCATTTTATATTCATCCTCAATGAATTACAGTTACCATAACTGTTTACTGAACCACACCGGTATCTCAATCCTCGCACTCCAGCGCTTGGATAAACTCGTCAGTCCTTTTGTGAGATAATACCCTACATCGATGTCTAAACAACAGATTGTTACAATTACACAGAGGTTAATCCTCTGATAGCACCAAAATCTGCATTACAGAAAACAATTTGTAAAAGATAGCAAAATAGAAATATAATACCAAAATCAATCAAAGAAAGAGAGAAATATAAAATACATCATAATAATCAATGTACAAAGAAAAAAATATAAAAATACAATAGCTTAAAAACAAATAAAAAATCAAAACAACAGCATAATAATAAAACATAGAATAAGAAAATGGAAATAGAATAAAAACAGGATAAAAACATAGGAAGCTATAAAAGCTGTAAGGCTAAACAGTGCCTTACAGCTGTGTGTAGCAGCATAACTGCTACACACAGTTTGACCATGTTTAGTTTGGACTCTGGGCTCTACTCTAACCTGAGTTCATGGATCTAAGAGCCCTGCTCGGTTTGTATTCTTCAAACATATCAGAAATGTATTCAGGGGCTAAACCATTCAGTGATTTATAGACTAAAAGCACCATTTTAAAATCTATTCTGTAACTGACTGGAAGCCAGTGCAAAGATTTGAGGACCGGAGTGATGTGATCTGTTCTCTTGGTCCTGGTTAACATTCTAGCAGCAGCATTCTGAATGAGCTGCAGCTGTTTGACAGTCATTTTGGGGAGTCCAGTTAAGAGGCCATTACAGTAGTCATCCCTACTAGAGATAAAAGCATGGATGAGCTTCTCTTGGTCTTTTTGGGACACCAAGCCCTTGATTCTGGCTATATTTTTAAGAAGATAGAATGCTGTTTTGGTGACCGCTTTGATATGACTGTTAAATGTGAAGTTTGAGTCTATCAGAACACCAAGATTACGCACTTAGTCCCTGGTTTTTAGGGCCTGAGAATCCAGCTCTTTACTAATACTAGTTATTTTATTTTTGTTGCCAAACACAATAATCTCTGTTGTATCTTGGTTTAATAGTAGACAATTTTGGTTCATTCAGGTATTTATATGCTCTATACAATGACAAAGTGAGTCTATTGAGCTGTTGTCATACGGTTTGAGAGCCATATATATTTGAGTATCATCTGCATAGCTATGGTAGTTAATGTTGTTGTTCTGTAGAATTTGGCCCAGAGGTAGCTTATAGAGATTGAACAGAAGCGGTCCGACTGGCAACTGAAATGAAAGATCACAACAATCACATAAAGATGGCCATGACAAAATTACATCTCTCAACGTAGTATATATGAAGCTACAAAATAAATGGATCTTGTCTGCTTGCATATAGCGACAGGTGGATCAGTGTCATCATGCAACTTTAGCTAATTATAATGTACCCTAATTGACTTGAGCTGGCTAACATGTAGCCTACCGCGTCGCATTGCTAGCTATCTTTAAATATAGCTCTAAATAGTGATGGGACGCATGAAGCCGAGGCTTAGAGGCTTGCTTCAAAATTTCAACCCAGTTTGCTCGAAGCGAAAGGGCAGAGGCTTGCTTCACAGAAAGAAATACCACTTGATGGCGGACGTCACAGATTGTAGCCTAATTGAACAAAAACAAGGCGTGATTCATTTACAATATTAAAAGCTGAGTAGGCCTAGCCTATGTAATATATGCTATTAAAAGAAATTGAATAATTACAGAAATCAGACAGAATCGTTAAACAATTTTTCTTAACAACTTTGCAAACTACTGACAAAGCTTCTTAGCCATATAGCCAAATAACCTATTCATTTTGCCATTAGAAAAAGTTACCAAAATGAGATCCTCATTAAAAAGGAAAAGATCACAACTCATTGCACACAACAAATATTTTGTTGTGTGCAAACAAATATTGTCAAAAGCTGTTGTTCACCCAAGTGCAATTATTTGATGGTAAAGCAAGCGTTTTCCTCTTCATTATGATGACGAGTAATCAAAACCATTATACCACTTTCTGCAACTTTCTACACTCTGAGTATACCTTTATCATTTCTCTTTACCTTTCTCTTTCCTTTCTTCTAGGGATGCACTGATACCACTTTTTTCAGACCGAGTACAAGTACTTATATTTGGGTCCTTGCCGATACTGATATACCGATAACAAGTACTCAAGAGCTGCACTAGGTAGATTTTAATCAGTAAAAAAACAAATGTTTTGTCCCCTATAAACATGTTGTGGTCTGGGTTCTGGTGTTTCCACGATTCTCTCGTCTTTTCACTTGATGAAAAAGTCTGTTATTGTCACCTATATTGATAGTTATTGTATCAATGTCATTTACGAATGAAAGAAAAACACACGTTGTTGTGCCATGAAATGAAATAGCATTGTTAGTGTAAAGTTTGTCTTCAGTCTCGCTAGCAATTGCTCAATTCTTATGACTTTTCCAAGTAGTATAGGCCTATTTCAGGCTAATAAGTAGGCCTATTTCAGGCTAATAAGCTATTAAAACGGCCAGTGGCAAAAGCCATACAGTTCATTTATGCTATTTGTGGTGGAAGTAAACTTCATAAGAAATGTTAGTCAGTTTAACACAATGCTTAGTGGTGTCTAGCTAAATATTCAAACTTGGCGTGATGTTAATGCATGACAAAATGATCTAATGTTGAGATGCAATTTTATGACAAGTTAGTGTGTCCCAGTTGGTCCCAATACTGGCATAGTGTCCAAAATTAACTTTTTGGCTCACCTGCCAAGGGGACCAGTAGATGAAAAAATCCTCCGGCCAAGCATATTTCTTACTGGCCGTAATAATAATTTCATTTTCGTGTCATGTATGCATTAATTTCAGTACATTTCATTGAGATAAGGTATTTTGTTGAATACACATTTTTTATTTCCAATGACCAATTAGTTGTTCTTGCTTTTATCTTTAGCATACTGGCCACACACAGAACAACTCATCACCATAGCCTCACCATCATACTGTTACCAGCCTCTTGAAACTCTATCTCCAAACCTCCAATTCTCACAAAATGTTATTTTTCTATGTGATGCTACAAACATGTTTTTTTATATATTGCAATATTGTCATCCCTTTACATCAGTCCCTATTCCTTGTCAACTTAACATTATTTGACAATACTTATTTAACATAATTCTCTACTAGCCTAATTACTCCCCCTCAATTAATCATTCTTTAAAACTGTTCATGAATTGCCTCCCAGATTTATAACACAATCCCTCTCCAAACCTCAAGAGCAAAAGCAAATTAACAACAATAACATAAAAAAATCTGATTTTCTTTATATTAGAAAGATTCTTTATGTTAACTTACTTAAGCTCTAACCATTTCTGAATGTGCTCCACCTTATAATATTCGTTACCTTATATAATGTATTATTTAAATAGCAATTTATTTTATTTATATTTTACCCCACATCATTTTTCCCCCACATCATTTTGAAAATATAAACAATACACACAACCCATTGCAGGCTTTTATTTTGGAGGCAGAATATCTGAAGTCTTATTGTTGCTGCCGAATGTATAATGTTTTGCCACAGACCTTTATTTTGAAGGCAAAATACAAAAACCGGAGGTCTTATTATTGCTGCCGAATCTCTAACGTTGCCTGCATGACGCTAATCCATTGTAGCTATCGAGTTTTGAAAGTTAGCTAGCGAGCTAGCTTCTTACCTTGTGTTGTCGCACAGACGATGGCTACTTTTATATTAATGTGACAGCCACTTACTGACATACTCTCAACGTGGAGGACGTTGCTTCTCTGCTCTGAAGCTTTTCTGCTCTGATGATTCATTGAATTTTTCATGCTCTGTTCTTTCATTTTTTTCTGCCCGAGGGCTGTCTCTGGACATTTTATTTTGCTTCACCAGTGTTGGAGTTAGCTGTTAATGTGGTTCTGCACTGCTAGCATTAGCATACTCATTGAACTCTGCGCTGTGTTGTGCCTAACGATGTTTGATTAAATTGCTTGTGTTGAATTAGTGTTTTTCCTTTCCTCCTTTTGACAATTTAGGAGGGCAGAGCTTGCACTCTACTTGTGTCATTGCTGACATCTCCGTCATCCCGCTCTACCAGTCTCAGTTCTATATTCTATACTTATGCGTCCAGAGGCGACACAGCCATCGAGTTTCACTAAATGTTTCCATGACGTGGTATCGGCGCGTGGTATTGGCATATTTCAAGTACAAGTACATAAAACCAGTAACGGTCCGATACTGGTATCGGTGCATCCCTACTTTCTTCTATACCCCTCAAGCAGCTCTGGAGTGCTGTATATTTTCTTTCTATGCTTCTACACCCTAGCTTTTGTTTCTGCCCTCCGTCTTTCCCTATCTTTCGATATTGACAACAATAAATGTATTAAAACGTCAAACATCATTTTTTATTTTAGAGTGTATTATACCTTTCCTACTAAATTCTGAAATATTTGGTAACTATACGATCTAATACTTAACCAAAAATACCTTTATTTACATTGTATGTATTTTTTTAATAATTACTGTAATTTACCTCTTAATTATAATGACAGACAACCATATGACATGGTAATGAGAAATGTGTGTTACGTAATGAGATACCCTTAGATTATTTAGCTAGGAAGCCAAGGGCCATTATGATCAATAGCATCCACCTGCAGCTCCGCAAACTCAGTTGGCTAAAACTCGGCTAGCTAAAACTCATACTTCCGTTTTGTCATTTCCTGACCCACTCCTTGCAATTTCAAACTGTTGTCACTTGAGTAACCTTAGTAACGTTTGGACAATTCCACCGTTGTTTACCATTTCATAATTTCCCTTACATCTACCTCTTGCTAAAACTAGCTTTTTAAAACCATTATACCTTATACATATAGCGGCACAATTAAGTTAATTATTATCTAAATTGCAATTCTGACATGCAATTTCCAAATCACCAATTTACAAGATTTTCAGCACTAAATAAATGTGAATGAGTTGCGCTTCACGCCAGGCAATGGGCACGTATCGTATGTCCGTAATAGTTTTTCTTGCAGGTGCTGTAAGTTTTTAGGAGATTATTTAAATACCCGGACTCATTTTTTTTAAATGCTTGATGGATTTTTAATGTTAGTTTGAGTTAACACTGCAACTACTAGCAAAGACGTATGCTTCAAGCTAACCAGTGGCACCAATATATTGTCCCATGCACAACAGCGTGATAATTCTATATAGGCTATGATCTCTATTTTTAAGTGAGATTATCTACGCTGTTTACACCCATGTTTGAAAATATCAAATCAACCACAATTACAATATTTGTCTAAGTAAATGCTATTCAATATTTTATCCAACTCGTGCAGCCCAACTTACACATAATACAATTAAAAACTCCTGAGTGCTCACCACATCCCTCAAGGATTTGCAATTTACCAGGTGGCGAACTGAATATAATGTGGATCAAATTTAGGAAAAATAAGTTATGCACTACCTATCATATTTGTGTATAATAAACTGGTTAATATCTGTAGTAACTCATTTAGAGTCTATAGACTATGAGCACACTGGAATTGTCCATGGAGTCTCTTTAAATATGTTTATATATTCTAAAAACACCTGACACATCTACAGTTCAATTCACAAACATCCTGATTTCTTTCAGAATATCTGTAAGGCCTCAGTTAAGTAAAGGTGCCATTAATAGTTCCCTAGTGACAATCCCATAATTAAGAGTATTCTGTACAGAGCATTTTTTGCATAATCACTGCTGTCCGGCTATTTTAAGTGTGAAATCACTACTGCAATAATTTTGCTCAAAGCTAAAGTAAACCTGTAACTACCTACATAACTTTCATTATAAATAACGTGTAGCTACAGTTCTATAGGTAGCTACAGTAGCTAGCTACTGTATACAGTACAGCTACAGCAGCAAACTTGAAACAATGGCCAGTTTTACAAGTGACCTGACCCAGTACCTTGAAAACAAACAGTGCTACTAACTAGCTAGCAATTTCGACAGATATAAAATGTGTATGTATTTGAATGATGACTTTATCTATAAATTATCTAAAGTTCAATCATTTTCTTACCAGTGTCATCTGCAAGGTTTCTGCATAAGACTAAAAATGAAATGAATAAACAGAAGTGACGAAGTATGAGTTTTAGCCAGCCGAGGTTTAGCCAGCCGAGTTCTAGCCAGCCAAACTCGGGGCTACAGCTGGATGCCTCTCATTATGATTAAGTTATTACCCTGGAAAAGAAAGTATCAATAACTTCAATCAAACATCAAGTAACATACTCTTACAGTAATGATAATCTAAAGTGCATGTTTGGTGTGCGCAAGGACAATAAGGACATTTAAACAATGGAAGAGAAAAGGCTAGCTTACCTTGTAGCCATCTTCAATCTTTGTCTTCTCAGTGATGCATTATGGGTGGAAACATTTTTATTTAAAGAAACTGTAATTTTTACACAATCTTAAAGTTGTGTTACGGTTATTAGAATTTGGTGCTCGGACACAGGGTTTTTATAGAAAATATGACAAGTTTGGAATCTGAATACCCAGAAATTATAACTATGGAGCCAAATTGAGCTCAAATGTATTGAATGAACGAAAAGAAAAACGTAACTGAAATATTTTTGAAAACAAAAATAAAAGTTTAACAAAAAATATTTATTTGTATGAAAAAACTAAATTCAATCGTATGAAAAAAAATAGATTTATACATGGTAAAGGTGTATGCTTAACTCAATAAATGGATTTTTGCGTCCAATCTTATCATTTCTTTATTCAAACACATTTTTTCACATTCGCTTCTTCTTGTGATTTGAGCCTCTATTGGTGTGGAGGCGGGGCTTAATCTTGTGCCTAACGATGTTTGATTAAATTGCTTGTGTTGAATTAGTGTTTTTCCTTTCCTCCTCTTGACGATTTAGAAGAGCAGAGCTTGCACTCTAATTGTGTCATTGCTGACATCTCCGTCGTCCCGCTCTACCAATTTCTTCCCACCTTTGTTTGAGTCATCTTTTCCTAAAACTAAGTTTTGAGCCTCTATTGGTATGGAGGCGGGGCTTTATCTGGGCATTGAATTCTCGATTTTAGCCTTTCCGTGCATTACTTTCCCAATGCAACCTGCTGAGAGAAGTTTAAGAATTGTATAAGCTAGGCTAAATGTGTACATTTAAAAAGAATAATAAACTGTTATTCCCAGGTTGCACGGATGTCACTGTTGCCATGGTCACAGACAGAGATACTGATGAATGTTTAACGTATTTGGCCGTCATATATGTTAATTACATATTTAAGTGACACATTTAAACAAGATATGATCAAATATTTACTTATCATACATTCCACACCCCAAATATTCATCACATACTGTATACTGTAAATAACATTGAAATCCCACAAATTAGGTTAGATTCTCATTTGTTTTTGTAGACTAGTGGTTAATTGAATTAAGGTAAATAAGGTGATAGAGCCTCAAAGTTAGTTGTCCTCTTGACAATACCCCATAAATTCTCTATGGGGTTCAGGTCAGGTGAGTTGGCTGGCCAATCAAGCATAGTAATACCATGGGCAGCAAACCAGCTACCAGTCGTTTTGGCACTGTGGGAAGGTGCCAAGTCCTGCAGGAAAAGGAAATCAGCATCTCTATAAAGCTTGTCAGCAGATGGAAGCATGAAGTGCTTTAAAATCACCTGGTAGATGGCTACATTGACTCTGGACTTGATAAAACACAGTGGACCAACACCAGCAGATGACATGGCACCCAAAATCATCACTGACTATGGAAACACAATGGACTTCAAGCAACTTGGATTCTGTGCCTCTCCACTCTTCCTCTGGGACCTTGATTTCCAAATGAAATGCAAAATTTACTTTCATCGGAAGAGAGGACTTTGGACCACTGAGCAACTGTTCAGTTCTTTTTCTCCTTGGCCCAGGTAAGACTCTTCACTAGGAATGCGACACTTGTAGCCGATTTCCTGGACACATCTGTGCATGGTGCCTCAGTCCACTCCTTGTGAAACTCCCCCAAGTTCTTGAATCAGCTTTGCTTGACAATCCTGTCAAGGCTGCGGTCATCCCTGTTGCATATGCACCTTTTCCTACCACATTTTTCCCTTCCAGTCAACCTTCCATGAATATGCTTTGATGCAGCATTATTTTGGTTGTGTGTACTGAACCAGACTGAAAGATTGAAACAAAAATGTTTCACTGTATGTGTAATGAATCTAGAATATATGAAGGTGTCACTTATTGATTAGAATTACGGGAAAAAATTAACTTTTCCACAATATTCTAATTTTTTTAGATGCACCTGTATATGCTCATATAAGACATACAGCTCTGGAAAAAATTAAGAGACCACTGCAAAATTAGCAGTTTCTCTGGTTTTAATAATCATAGGCACGTGTTTGAGTAAAATGACCAGTTTTGTTTTATTCTATAAACTACTGACAACATTACTCCCAAATTCCAAATAAAAATATTATCATTTAGAGGATTTATTTGTAGAAAATAACAACTGGTCAAAATAACCAAAAAAAAGATGCATTGTTTTCAGACCTAAAATAATGCAAATAAAACAAATTCATATTCATTTTAAAAAAAAAAAATACTAATGTTTTAACTTAGGAAGAGTTCAGAAATCAATATTTGGTGGAATAACCCTGATTTTTAAATCACAGCTTTCATGCATCTTGGCATGCTCTCCACCAGTCTGTCACATTGCTGTTGGGTGACTTTATGCCACTCCTGGCACAAAAATTCAAGTAGCTTGGCTATGCTTGATGGCTTGTGACCATCCATCTTCCTCTTGATCAAATTCCAGAGGTTTTCAATGGGGTTCAGATCTGGAGATTGGGCTGGCCATGACAGGGTCTTGATCTGGTGGTCCTCCATCCACACCTTGATTGACCTGGCTGTGTGGCATGGAGCATTGTCCTGCTGGAAAAAACAATTCTCAGAGTTGGGGAACATTGTCCGTGCAAAAGGAAGCAGGTGTTCTTCTAGGATAACCTTGTACTTGGCTTGATTCATGCATCCTTCACAAAGACAAATCTGCCCATTTCCAGCCTTGCTGAAGCATCCCCAGATCATCACCGATCCAAATAACACAGTGGGTGCAAGACACTGTGGCTTGTAGGCCTCTCCAGGTCTCCGTCTAACCATTAGACGACCAGGTGTTGGGTGGGCAAAGCTGAAAATTTGATTTGTCAGAGAAGATGACCTTAGTCCATTCCTCTACGGTCCAATCCTTATGGTCTTTTGCAAACTTCAGCCTGGCTCTTCTTTGCTTCTCATTGATGAAAGGCTTTTTTCTAGCTTTGCATGACTTCAACCCTGCCCCTAGGAGCCAGTTTCGAACCGTCCTCGTCGTGCACTTCACCCCAGCTTCTGTTTGCCATTCTTTTTGTAGGTCACTTGATGTCATCCTACGGTTGTTGAGTGACATTCGAATGAGTTGATGGTCATCCCGGTCAGTGGACAGTCGTTTTCGCCCTCTGCCAGTCTGTAACTTTGTTGTCCTCAATGTCTGTTGCTTGACCTTGTTCTTATGAACCACCGTCTTTGAAATTTTCAGGATGGAAGCAACCTGATGCTCACTGTATCCCTCTGCCAGTAAAACCAGAATTGAACCCTTCTTTTCCTCACTCAAAGCTTTTCTTTTCAACTCTTTTTTCATGCTGAATAGTTATTTTTTTATTAAAATTACCTTTGAGGTTCTACTTTCACTGTTTTTGCCATCCAGCTGGTCCTATTGCAAGTGGATAGTGATGACCACCATAGTGGTTCTTATACTTTTCCTCGTTCAATTAGATTTGGTTCAGGTAATCACCTAATCAGTACCTCATTTTGCCATACATGTAGAGATGCTGATTTAAGAAAAATTAGGAGTGGTCTCTTATTTTTTCCAGAGCTGTATATGTTACATACATGTGTTGCCATGTATAACTTTTCCTTATGAGCATGCCTTAATCACCCTATCTTGACCCATGAATAGATCACTCTCTGTTTTACAATATGGTGCCAGGATGCATAGATAGAAATGTGTTGACAATTGATACAGGGTCTATTCTTTAGGACTAGTCTTTTCAAACTTGGGTTAGCCAACCAACCCCCAAAACTTTAGTTATGAGGATAAAAGCAAGAGGGGGATGTAGAAAGGGTCTCTGTTGAATTTTCCTCACCACTGCATCTATCTTCGCTCTTGCAATGTCTGAAAACTCCGGAGAACTTTTATCTTTGATACTTGTATTTTAATTGCAATATTCTCTTTATATATTAAATACATTGGTTATATTAATTTTTTGACTATGTGGAATTAATCTATAATGGGTCAAAATCCAGTTCTATCAGCTGGTAATGTCTTGGTGCCAGATACCACAGGACGCCTTCAGGTGTCTTGTAGAGTCCATGCCTTGCCAGATTGTCGCTGATTTGTTGCCACGCGGAGGACCAACAGCATATTAGGCAGGTGGTCATAATGTTTTGGCTCATCAGTGTATATAACAAAATAATGTAAAATCTATGTACTAACGGTTTAGAGATGATCAATTAAGAATTTAGTAATAGTGAAAAGGTTTGTGAGTTGGTGAGGATCTTATCTGTTTTTGTGTGGCCTCTATGTCTTCCTGTCTGTCTTTTCAGGTCTGTCACTCTCCTGCCATGCTCAAGATATCACCAAAGTCTCAAAACATTGAACAGAAAGCTGAAAGCACTCTGCTAGCTTGCCATGGATGATATGTTGAATGGAGGCAGTTGCAATGATCCTTTGCGCTCCTTTGAATAAAATGTATTTTTTTCTTGTTCTTGGTACTGGTGTCACATTGTTAACTAAGTAATTAAGACAATGATATTGATTCAGCAAGAAATTATGCAGCTAGTACATTCACTTCCAATCATTCACTATCAGTCTCAGTGTTAGCTAGCTAGCAAACAGGTTAATGTATTAGATAAAACCTGATTTAGCTAAAACACAAACTCTAAAACTAGTCAACAAAGTAATATTACTAGCTAGCTAGGAGAACGTTTATGGTTTATTAAGTTTGTTCTAATGTAGCTGTCAGTGTATGTTTTACTTACTGTACCAGTTTTACTCACTGTACCAATAATTACGTTCCTTTGCGGTGACTGTTAGTAATGATGATATAGAATTTGTCCGTCAATGAATAGAGCAGTGTAGTATCATTACTTGTTGTGGTACACACATTGAAAAAAAAGAGGCAAAAAGAGGGAGCATTGACATGACATTTTGCAAGTAAAGTTAATCAACACTTTTTTTTATAAAAGTATTGCTCTAATAATGATGATTCATGACCCCCTCATCCCCCTGCTCCTACGCCCTTTTGTTAGGTAAACGTAATGCATTTACACTATCTCGACTGAGCGCAACATTTTGAGCTTAGAAAATATTACAACAGAAAAAACTCAGGGTCAAAACCAATACCTCAGGGTTACAGGTTACATTGCTGACAGTTGTAAACTGCATTCACAAGTTCTTACCTTCATGAAAAAGTAGAAAGTCACTTTTCTGAAACATGCGCCAAACATTTCATGGATGTACTGTAGCAAAGCAGTGGAACACATTAATTGCTTTGTGTGTGTGTGTGTGTTTGTGTGTGTGTACTGTGTTAAAAACTGGTCAGTTTAAGTATGCCTACCTTAACATTGGAAGCATGAAATATTTTAAATTATACTGAACTTTATTTTGTAAATAACTCTATTTTTTGCTTTATTTCCCTTCTAAAAGAAATACACTAAGTCTTTCAAATAATGAAACTATGTCTTTGAAACAGGGCAGTGAAATTGTTAAATAAGGTTACATTTTAACAGGAAATTGTTAAATAAGGTTACATTTTAACACATTGCGTATTTTATCTCCAATAAATGTTTCATATTCTGACAGCACTTGTAAATGTTTACTGATAGTTATTACTGTTGCATATACATATTTGTCAGGTTATATATTTTGTTAGCTAGGTTTACTAATCCATTTTATGCACGAACAATGAAATCTGCTTAGTAAAATTAATGAATCTAGCATCATAGGCAAAGCAGTGAAGCACTATGCCTACACTCTCAGAAACTGGGTTTCTCTGTGGAAAGGGAGCTACCTGGAACATATTAGGCCACCCCTCCCCTCCCCTCCTCCTCAAGGTAGAGTGCTGCTATCTATTACATGTCTGATTCATGTTGAATGCCTTAAAAATAGCGTAGGAGGTAGGGTCCCCGGGGAGGCAGGGGCCCAAGGTCTGAAAGATTCCCGGCCCTGCACTATCTTTGAACATTCTGGAATAGGGGGTTCCTCAGCTCCAATCCTATGTGTATGGTACACCCCAAAGTTGTATATTTTTGTTATGCATATTTTTGTTAGCAGTTACTAGACCTAAATCAACTGATCAAATACTTGGTGGTCAACAAGTGCTCATCAAGTGCTTGTTTAATATTTGACAAGTTTGGGGAAACATCGCAATAGAGGAAGCATCTAGGTCAATGCCATTTCTCTTTCTCTCATGGATGTTTTTGTCAATGTTTTGATTACTAAGCAGCAGAGGGACTATTTCTCTTGCATTCCTGCTGGTGTGTGTGTGTGCGCGCAGGAACTATCTCCCTTCCAGTATCACATTTTTTTTGACTTGGCGTCATGACAGGCCAATTTTTCAAAAGGACGCTCCTTCCCGACTAATTCAATTTCCTCTACTGGAATTCTTTTCTATTATGCCCCACACATACAGACACAAAATCAGTTTATTTTTTCAACAATAAAAAATAACACACTTTGAGGAAAAATATTAATGTCCTGTTCTTCCTCAATTGCGGTAATTTCTTTTGATGTTATTCCACTATAATAGTCTGTCCAGATGTATAACAACATTTTAATTGTCTGGTATATTTCCTGATATTAAAGTAATTGCACTTATTTTCAGTCAAAATATATTTGTCCTCTTAGTGCACATGTACTGCTTCAGCATGGGTTTGAATCCAGTGTCCTGCTCTTAGATTAAATACACTACATCCTATATCTTTCTACATTGTCTCTACACAATAAAACAAAAATGCCCAAAAATATATATTTAAACTATTAAGCCAAAACTCTGTCAACACTCTAGAAAGGTCCTCCTGTGTTTTAACAGTAGCCTTGAGGTAACAAGCTGCTTAGATGTTCAAAGCTAACTAGAGAAGAGGGAGGTCAGTGCTTCTCCACCTCCCCTTCTCTCCCTGTCTGTCTGTCCCCATCTCTCTTGACTCTCCAGTGGTTTCCCCACCCAAATGTTCATTCTGTCAGCGTGGGTCTCCCGAGGCCTAGCGTCTCAAACCCAGACACTTAAGGTTGCTAAATCAAGATTCAAATCACCAAGTGACAGCAAACATGACGTATGCGTCAGCTAATTCCTTTCTACACCTTCAAGCCCTCCACCGTGTTCCACACAATAACATAAACAACTGATCTTATCTCGAGGTGTTTGTGAGGTATAGCCAGCCATGATGATCCTTGTACTGTCAGTGTCTCCAACGATGGAGGCATTGATTCTGTCAACGCTTCTTGTGTCTGTCTGATTGGGCACTGGTGTTCCTCTGTTTCTGTAGCAGGATACAGGTATCAAGGGGATTCAAAGGAGAGGGGGATAGTAGATAGGAGAGGTGAAAGGACGTGGAACAGAGGAGGGGTGAGAAAGAGAGGAAGAGAGATGGAGGTAGTGAGAGAGGGTGAGAGGACTGAGGGCATCAAATGTGATTTATCTGGTTCTGGACAGGCAGCCGAGCCAGAGAAGGAAGCTGAGATGAGTGTAGGCCATGAGGCGAAGGTTGGCGCTGTATAAACACTGACATGACATTGACCACCAGGGTGTGTCCAGACATTCATTAATACCCTTTTCTCCCTGTTCAAACACGTCAGAGGAATGTCAGTGCTGGACGTGGTAATCCTCATTGACACTGTAGCACAATGCTCCTACAGACAACACCGCACAAAAAGCTAACTACAGTAGGGATTCCATGAAAATGAACATAGCAGGTGTAAATGCAATGCCTAGATCCGAGTCCCAATTAAGTTATTTTTAAAGGAAAAGGATTTTTGACTGAAGACTTATGCCAAATTAAAAAGATACATTAAATATTATATTTTCCCGACAAATGTATTAAATACCTAAATACATTTAGTAATGTGATAAATCATACATATCAAAATGCCCAAAAATATGTATCCAAAAATCCTCCATCCCCCAAACATTCCCTAAAACTATGTTCAATGTATGGTCCCTAAGAACTGGGTTTCTGTAGAAGACACTAAGGATTGATATCATGTGACCACCAAGGTTCCTTTTTCTGCTTGCTTCTTCCCGCTCTATTTCTTTCTGACACTATATGCTTCCTTGTCTCTCACTCTCTCCCCCCAATCTCCCCTTTAGTTCACTGTCTCTCCCATCCTTCCCCTCTAAGTCTTTGTTTGCTTCTTTCTCCCCAACAGTAGAGACAATCTGAAGGTCGCCCAGCTCGTCTCCATGTCAGGGCCTGACGGATGGCACAGGCCACAGGGGCAGCAGCTCACCACCAGATCAGAGGTGTGTGTGTGTGTGTGTATAACACTATTTATTTTCTAGAGGTGAGTAGAGGAGAGTATTTCTAATAAGGTCCAGTAACAGCCAGTGCACCACTGACCTACTTGGTTTTGTTGTCCTTATAAAATACACCACACGCTATAATTTGTATCCCTCCTATTTTCCCTCTCCTCATCTTTCTGTCTGAAATAGGAAAACCACCGTTTTCCTTTCCATCTGGCACATGCAGGAAAACTGCTTACTTGTTTTCGACTTCCCTTTCATTTACCATGTTTCTTCCCGTTCTGCAATCCTTTCACTTTCCTGCCTGTCTGCTCCTACACATTTCCCTCTAGATAGTTGCTATCTGCAACAATTATTTGCAGCGATGCTCTGGATCGATAGAGCTAATATAAAAGGTTAAAGAACCACCGCATGGCTGATATCCCAGTACCACATTAGCATAACTGGGTTTGAATGGAAGAGCCACCCTTATGGTGATACGGATTGAACAAAATGGGGAGGAAGGAGGAAGAGGAGACAGGTGGGGAGGAAATGTGTTCTGAGGATGTGTGGCTCCTAACAGCTATCGCAGCCTCTCCACCTGCCAACACCCTCTCCTCCACTCCCTTCCCTCCCTCCTCTCTCCAACCTCATCCCATTTCCAACTCCCCCTCAACCCCACCGGTTTTATACTCTCACTTTTCTCCTGTCTCCTTCCTGTATTTCCATTTCTCTCCCTTCCTCCATCTACCCTACTCCCACAACCACACCTTTTTGCTAATTATCTCCTCCCTCTCTCCTGTTTATATCTCCATCTCCACTCTCTCCCCAAACCTCTCTCTCACCCCTCTCTATCTCCTCTCTTTCGGTCTCACTCTCTTTTTCTCTCCTCCCAACCCTTTTTTTCTCACCCTCCCCTTTTCTTCCATTACCTACCCGACTGAAGCATCGTTGTGTGTCCGGCCCATCTGCTGTGGACAGCCAAACAACTTGATGCAAAACAGTGGAGGGGAGAACGTATACGTATGTGACAGTGATGTGGTAGGTTCACGCTCTGGCAGTCACCGAGAGAAGATACCAAGATTGGTGAGAGATAGATAGCAACAGAGAGAAAGAAAGAGTCGGCAAACTGCAAGCGAGTGAAATATTTTTCTAGTTTCTAAAAGCTTTTATTCAACCATCAAAGTGAAAACATAAGGCAACATCAAGCATCAGTGAAATAAAACATTAAACCATATCACTTAAAACCACAGATGTCAATATAATGATAATTACGAAAATCGTCACTGAATGGATTGGACTACTGTAACATTAAATTGATCCAAAATGTAGATTTTTTTTTTTTGATTGGTATTGGTACTCAAGCTTTGTGTGAAAGAAAAATGGGTAGAAATTGACAGTAAGCAAGAAAGCATTTTGGAATTTGGTTGGTGACCCCCCAGCTTGTGAATATCCAAGTCCATATACCCTTGTAGCTTTTGTTATATTTTTAGACTTTTTTAAAACTTTTTTCTTGTTAGCCAAAATAGTACAGAGAAGATATATAAAATAGTACAGAGAAGATTATAAAATCTTAGTTAGTATAAAAAATCTTAGTTGTATATAAAAATCTTAGTTAGTTGCACTTCCTTAATGAAGATTGTTACTGTGTTCAGATTTAAACAATCACTTTCCAAATCATGTACAAAGGTAATTTGCTGTCACCTAACATCAAGTGATGTGATTCTGATCAGCCTTAAACAAAATCAGCTGTTCCTTTAGTATTTTCTTGAAGTTGTCTTTATCGTATACTGCATAAATAGGCATAAACAAGGAGCTAACAAAAGACCTGCATGATACAAATTACATCAGGTGAGGGATATAAAATAAGGAAAGGAATTACATGTGTCATGAGGCACTGTGAAGACAATCATTATGAATTGGAGGAAAGATCGAAACACCAAGACATTGTAAAGATCAGGACATCCCTCAAAAATTATGACAGGGCAAGTTGAATGCTCATTGTCAAGGCTACCAAGAGGCCAAGGGCAACCTTAATTAGAGAAGCTGCAGGAATGGCTGGCAGGAACTGGATATTCCCTGCATATTACAACCATTGCATGGATTCTCCACAAGTCTGGGCTGTGGGGTAGGGTGGTAAAGCGATAACCATTTGTAATAAAAAAAAAAAACATTCACACCTAATTACATTTAGCAAAATGTCACATTCAATCTCACAAAACCATGTATCAAAATGTGTTTTAGCTCGATGAGACTATGGTAGAATATTTTGGCCTTAATTCCAAAAGATACACTATAAAGCCAAAAGTATGTGAACACCCCTACTAATTATTTAGTTCAGGTGTTTCAGCCACACCCATTGATCACAGGTGCATAAAATCCAGCACATTGCCATTAAATCTCCATAGACAAACATTGGCAGGACAATGGGTTGTACTGAAGAGCTCAGTGACTTTAAACGTGGCGCTATCATAGGATATCACTTTTGTCACACATCAGTTTGTGAAAATTCTGCCCTGCTAGATCTGCCCCTGTCAACTGTAAGTGCTAAAAGTGGAAGCATCTAGGACGCAACAACAGCCCAGCAATGAAGTGGTAGACCACGCAAACTCACAGAGTGGGGCTGCCAAATGCTGAAGTGTAAAAATCGCTTATCATCTGTTGCATCACCACAAAGTTCCAAACTGCCTCTGGAAGCAACATCAGCACAAGAACTGCGTGTCTGGAACAACGCAATATGGTTTTCCATGGCTGAGCAGCTGTATGCAAGCCTCACATCAACATGCTCAATGCCAAGCATCAGCTGGAGTGATGTAAAGCACGCCGCCACTGGACTCTGAAGCAGTGGAAATGTGTCCTCTGGAGTGATGAATCACTCTTCACTATCTGGAAGTCTGATGGAAGAATCTGGGTGTGGCGGACGCCAGGAGAACACTACCTACTGGAACTGGAATGCATAGTACCTACTTTAAAGTTTGGTGGAGGAGGAATAATGGTCTGGGGCTGTGTTTCAGGGTTTATGCTAGGTACCTTAGCTGTGATGCTCTGAAAATCATTGTACGCCCTACGGCCACCTTGGCCTTTGCTTTGTGCCCCTGCTACTGTTAAAATCTTGTGGTTAGCAGTTGGTTTGTTTGTTTGTAAGTTTGTATGTAGTTCACAACTGAGAACAACCACAAGACCGGACTACATGCAGGTAAGTAAGCTAGCTAGTTATCGATTGATAGATGACTTATTTAGTGCTTAACTGAATCAAACCTCTCTGTCTTGTAAGGTGCGTTCATGAGCACCGGGAAGTGGGAAAATTTCCAACCTAAAAGTGTGAGAATACACTGGAACGCTTTTTGCGAGCTCCAAGAAGTAAGGTTTGACATCACTAGACATGGCAGCATTTGTGGTGAAAAAATAAATGAATAAATAATACATTACTTAACTGTCAATACCGTTGCCTGTTGAACTCATGCGAATACCCTCAACTAAAACTTCTGAAATGAAACAAATTCTAGAATCTATAAACATATTCAGACAGGAGTAGATGCAATTTCAAGGATTAAAACATGATAATTGAAATTTTTATGTGGAAAATTATTATTCAAAGTATGATATTAAAAAAGTGTATAACGTATGTTTTTATTTCATGCATGTTATTTTCTTATCAGCAATTCAAGTTGTTTATTTGTAATCTTCAAATCCTCCCTATTTCACTCAGTGGCCTTTGTGCCCAAAACTTTTTTGTACCGAAGGCCAAATGGCCTTGCCCCTAAAATGATGAAATTCCAAGCCTGGTTGAATGCAGAACTGACATCCACAAACAGGATTCTGGCATAGGTTCCAGGGGAGTCCAGATGCTGGAGGTAGAAGTGAAGAGCCACGTTGTCCGCGTCATCCAGAGACCTGTTGGCTCTGTAGGCAAACTGCCATGGGTCTAGTAGAGGGTCAGTGATGGTCTTGAGGGTGGACAGCACAAGGCGCTCAAATAACTTCATAACCACAGAGGTCAGGGCGACGGGTCTGTAGTCGTTAAGTCCTGTGATCCTTGGGGACTGGGATGATGATAGAGGACTTAAAACAGGTTGGGATGCATCATGTCTTCAGTGAAGTGTTGAAGATGTCAGTAAACAAAGCAGAAAGGTGATCTGCACAGTGCTTTAGGGTGGATGGGGAGACACCGTCAGGCCCTGCTGCTTTTCGGGGGTTCTGTCTTTTGAATAGTCTGTTAACGTCCCCCTCTAGGATTGCAAGTTCCATTGTTGTGGAAGAGGTGGGGATGACTGGGATGGGTGAATGTGACTGGGAATGATTGGGATGGGTGAATGTGAATGGGGCCCAATGATGGGGATGATTGGGCTGGGTGAAGGTGAATGGGCTCCAATGATGGGGATGATTGGGATGGGTGAATGTGAATGGGCCCCAATGGTGGGGATGATTGGGATGGGTGAATGTGAATGGGCCCCAATGGTGGAGATTGGTGTTGATGGCTGGACACACAGGGAGAAGGTATGTTGTCAGGACTGCCCTTTGGTCTTTCAGATCTGCAGTAGAACTCATTCAGGTCGTTGGCAAGTTGCAGGTCATTAATGGAGTGGGGAGATTTACGCAGCAAAGCTGTATTTAGCCTCTCTGTACCTGTCTCTTACCCCGATCCTGAACGCCTCCTCCTTTTCC
The DNA here is from genome assembly GCA_016801175.1 of Esox masquinongy. Lineage (NCBI taxonomy): Eukaryota > Metazoa > Chordata > Actinopteri > Esociformes > Esocidae > Esox > Esox masquinongy. Next base: position 31,107 of record JACXGI010000424.1, read on the forward strand.
AAACACAGCCTGAGTTTAGCTGGGAACCAGGGTTTGTCATTGTTGTAACTTTCACTAGTCCGTGTTGGTACGCAGCTGTCCTCACAGAAGCTGATGTATGAAGTCACAGCATCAGTGTACTCATCCAGACTATTAATTGCAGACCTAATGTCCCAATCAGTGCATTCCACACACACGCAGAGCCTCTGTTGCTTCACTGCTCCACCCACTTTGCCAAGATGTTTATATCCCTTCACAATTTAACACTTGAACTCTTCTGCAAAGAAGCGTAGGATGAAACTGCAAAATACCAAAATATTATCTATTTGTTTTTTACTAAACATGTTTGTTACAAGATCTTATTAAAGGAGACAAAAGGTCTCACATTTTCATTTCAGTCTTTACAGAAACACATTTTCAAGGAGGTGTAGGCTTGTGATATCCACTGTATGTTTTTCTGTGTATATAAGTTTCTGTATATAAGTTTCCTTCCTGCTGACTGCATGGAGACGATAATCTCCTTTAAAATTGACATTACAGTTCAAATATACTGTGACAAACTAAGATATTTATTTGAAAGAAAATGCATTTTTCTACCCAACCATAAAAAAATGAATAAAATGTAGCCCAGTAGCACATTAATCCACCGTGCTTATAGTTGTCAGAGAAACAATATTGATTTTTTTTTTTTGCTGAAAGAAAAATCTTGTGTCATAAAAGAACAGACATATATCATGTGGTACTTAAAAAATGAGTTTAAAAATGGTTGCTGCCGACATGTTAGTTTTGCTAGGTTGTACTGTATGTCAAAAAAAGTTGCTCTGGATAACAGAAAAAATGGATAGAAATTTTGGGGTGGACGCTACATTTTACATTGATTATTAAACATAGGTAATGTAGGTGCATCCAAGTGTGATTACAGCCATATTGTTTAATGCTAGTGCACATAATGCTAGTGCACCCATAGACACAAAACTAACTGGTATTCGACCACTGGTTGTAAAAGTGGAGCTGTCAAAACAGGTGCCCAAAAGCATCCAGCCCAAAATGGACGATATTAAAAAAAGACTTATTTGCAAAAGTCACAAAATTAATCTTTAAGGTGTGAATGATAGAGGTGAAAACTTACTGAAAATGTAACTAAAACTTTGAAGACTCAATAATTCATAATTCATAATCATCAAGCATCCTTACTTTTGGGTTTTTACTGGAATTGCATTTGGAAACTCTTAGTCTGCAATTTTATGTAATGAATAAAAAAAGAATAATAATTGTAAAAGAAGGTGCTGGGTTAGGGTTAATGTGGCTTAGGGTGTTCTAGCAGTCTAAGCTGTTGCCTCCAATGAAGCATATCTACAAATCCGACTACTCCTTCAGCAAAAACTCTCTCCTCTATCTTTCACCACTTTCCTGTCTAATACAGCATAAAATGCCTTTAAAAAATATTTTATATATGTGTACTAGTCAAAAGTTTGGATACACCAACTCATTCAAGGGTATTTCTTTATTCCCACTATTTTCCAATTGTAGAATAATAGTGAAGACATCAAAACTATGAAATAACACATATGGATTAATTTAGTAACCAAAGTGTTAAAGAAGTCAAAATATGCTTATTTTGAATATTCAAAGCTTTGCACATTCCACAGAAACAATCAGTCAATCAAATGTATTTTATGAAAGCCCTTTTTACATCAGCAGTTGTCACAAAGCGCTTTTACAAAACACCCATCCTGAAAACACAAAGAGTAAGCAACAACAGTGTTGATGCACAGTGGCTTGGAAAAACTCCCTAAAAGGGGCGAAACTTAGGAAAAAAACTAAAGAGGAACCAGGCTCTGAGAGGTGTCCAGTCCTCTTCTAGCTATGCCAGGTGAACATTTTAAGAGTACAAATTGTAATAATTAATTAATGCATGTGGGTTGTGTCCAGAGTCTGTAAAACATAATCCAAGTCAGCAGCATGACCAGTTGGACAAGGACAGGGACAATCTGGGGGGAGAAATGATCAGTGGAGTGGCAGCCGAAATCGTTAGGTATGGTCTGCTACTTGATCTGCAACAAAACCAGGAGGACTTCTACGAGTCTTTTGGACTATCTAATGGTGAGGCTGTAGGAGTGAGGCTCCTGTCCATGTTCCTAGATAAATGAAGAGCACCATTCCAGCTAGGAATGGAGTCCGTCGCTCTTCAGCAGATCAGGCTTGGCCCTATTTCTGGGAGAGTCCCAAAAAGAGAGCCACTTATCTACAAACTCTACCTCCTGCGATGGGCAAAACTCAGTTTTCAGCACATTTTCAGAACAAATCACAACTCTTGGAGGAGTATTTACTTAACTAGTACACTTATTAGATCAAGAAGAATCACTTGAACCAATTTAAACAGAGCAAATAGTAGGAATAAAAAATTGGAAATGTGAATCCATTTATTCTACGTTAGCTAATTGGCTGGAGTGCAAAGGGTAAACTACCTCTCTGAGCTAGCATGAACAAGGCTGTTAACATAAAGTAACAACTGGAATGCCACCATTCACCTTAAAATACACAATGCTATGAAATCAAACATTCCTAATACCCAAAAGGTACAAAGTTCACAATAACATATATATTCCTCCAAAACAATACATTATGACATTTGGTCAAACAATATTTAATGTATTTAAGAGACCAACTACATGGGAAAAGGCATAGAAAATTTTTTATTTTGTTCTCTTTCCCTCACAATTATGTGAGCTAGCTATTAAACAACCTCTTCAAATTCAAATATTAAACAACAAATCACCTTTCAATCCCTTCCATTTTTGTAGCTCACTACTACTCAGGAATAATACATTTTAATTTTCAAATTGATGTGGTGTTCTTATGTTTTGAGACCTGTAAGACAAGATACATTTTTAGACTGGCACTGAATAAAGCACCACCACGGTCAAAAATCATCATGAATCAGAGCGCCAAAATCTTGGCGTCTCCAAATTTCAGTTAATTTGAAAAAATGTAAAATCTGTCTATTGAAGTACATTAATAAGTCTCTAATCTGTGGATTTAACATTTCACTCCCTATAAACATAGGTCATCTGTGGCATTGTGTTGTGTGATAAACCTGCAAAATGTACAATACAGTAGTGTCAATTTATTCCCCAACACGAGGTGCACCTGTTTAATCATCATGCAGTTTAATTGGGTTCTTAAAATACCACACCTGTCAGGTGGATCTTGTCAAAAGAGAAATGCTCACAAACATGGATTTAAATGAAATTCTGCTCAATATTTGAGAGATCTATTGGTTTGTATAGAACATTTCTGGGATCTTTTATTTTAGCTCATGAAACGGGTCCAACATTTTACCTATTGCATTTATATTTTTTGTTCAGTATAAGATGATCCAAATACATTTGTAAATGTTTGGCACTGGGGGCCCAAAGCGATCACTTAGGTGGCTTATGCCTGAACCAAACTCTGGACACAGGGATGGAGAGAGTTGACGGGATCAGAGCCAAGGTGTTTGTGAGTTTATTTCGAGCTTCATTACCTCTGTAATGAATGGATACTTCAAGAGCCTCTTGAGTCAAAGATACAGGTGGCTCCCTGGAAAACTCATCTCTCCTCCTCACTTCACTCAGTTTAGCTTTACCGCTCTCTTTATATTCATATACAGTATGTAGCTATATCTAATTTTTCCTATCTATATGGATTGGTTGGTCTGTTCGTCCAACTTGTTCAGGCAGCTTCAGTAAATAGTACCTGCAAAACACCAGTCTCAACGTCAACACTGAAGAGGCGACTCCGGGATGCTGGACTTGTAGGCAGAGTTGCAAAGAAAAAGACATCTCAGACTGGGCAAGAAAAAGAAAAGATTCAGATGGGCAAAAGAACACAGACACTGGACAAAGGAAGAACTCTGCCTTGAAGACCAGCATCCCGGAGTCACCTCTTCACTCGATGTTGAGACTGGTGTTTTGCCGGTACTATTTAATGAAGCTGCCAATTGAGGACCTGTAAGGCGTTTGTTTCTCAAACTAGACATTCTAATGCATTTGTTAGTCAGTTGTACACTGGGGCCTCCCACTCCTCTTTTCTGGTTAGAGTCGGTTTGTGCTGTTCTGTGATGGGAGTTGTACACATCGTTGTACGAGACATTCAGTTTCTCGCATGGAATAGCCTTCATTTCTCAGAACAAGAATAGATTGACGAGCTTCAGAAGTTATTTGTTTCTGTCCATTTTGAGCCAGTAATCAAACCCACAAATACTGATGCTCAACATACTGAACTAGTCTAAAGGCCAATTTTATTGCTTCTTTAATCAGCACAACAGTTTTCAGCAGTGCTAACATAATTACAGCAGGATTTTCTAATGACCAATTAGCCTTTTAAAATGATAAGCTTAGGTTAGCAAACACAACATGCCATTGGAACACAGGACTGATTGTTGCTAATGATGGGCCTCTGTATGCCCATATAGATATTCCATTGAACATCACCCGTTTTCTGCTACAATAGTCATTTACAACATTAAAAATGTCTAAACTGTACTTCTGATCAATGTTATTTTAATGGTCAGAGAAATATGCTTTTCTTTCGAAAACATGGACATTTCTAAGTGACCCCAAACATTTGAGTGGTAGTGCATTTAACATTTTGTTAAATGTAACAGTTTGTTAAACCATCAACTGCTGATGTAAAAAGGGCTTTAAAATGTAAGTCATCGATAGATTAGTCCACGTTTTTCTAGGCCAAGGGTTCAGTCAGAATCAATAAGCTTGTCTGCCAATTGTATAATGCTTCTTTGAAACAACACTGATCGAATGACCAACAGGTTGAAACAATTTAACATACTTTAGGAAAAAAGGGCGGACAACCGTCGTTCTATGACGGCCCGAGTCATCCCATCAGCAGCAATAGAGTGGAGTTGTTAGTGTCTGGTTCTAATTACTTCAGCTCAGATATCTGCTTTAATTGAAATGGATTTGTCTCCTAGGTCCTCCGAGGTTCTGTCACATAATGATTCATGCCAACGTAATCCTTTGTAGTTGGAGTAGTGTGTTCTATAATAAGTACTGCTATCTGATATGTATATAACTGGTGTTCTGGTTATATGGAACAAGAAGATAGTCTGATAGCGTTAGACCAGTAACCAAAAGGTCACTGCGTTGAATCCTTGAGCCGGCAATGTTAAAAAAATTTCCCTGTGCCTTTGAGCAAGGCACTGAACCCTTATTGTTCATGCAAGTCACTGGATTAGATAGTCTGGTAATTGACAAAAATCTCTCCCTGTGTTTGTAAGCAATGGAAACTCAGAAGATTAGGGGAGTAAGGCCCAAACATATTCACCTCAAGTGAGAGACAGAGATACAAAGCAAAAAAGTACAGAGTCTGAGAAAGCGATAAAGACATACCAAGATAAAGGAAGAATAAATTAGAAAAAAAGCCTCTTGGTATAGACGCAGATACACTAGACAGGGGGACAGAGATAGAGAGACTGATGAGGAAACATCCGACAAGAAGGATCTACGGATCTAGCCTTGACTAGAGTAAGGGTTGAGAGGGAGGTATGTATGAAGAGAGAAGAGTTAAATAATAGCTGCCATGCACTGAGCAGAGAAAAAAAGAACACTCCAGGCCACACATTAGAAAGAGAATCACCATTTTATCAGTGCACCATTCATCTCCCCTCCTCCCCCTATCCACTGACTCTCCCTGTGACCTCCCAGTCATCCCTACTTCCCAATCAATTCACAGGGCAAAAGAAACATATTTTTACATTTCCAAAGCAAGTTAAAAGAAAATAAGCAAAGAAATACACAATGTCATAAATAACATTCCACACAAAAAGTAGAAAGAATAACGTTTCAAATATACTTTCTATCACTGGCCTCTCTCTTCTCCTTGTCCTCACACATTCTCCTCTTCTCTCCCCCTAAAATAAACACATTCTCCTCTTCTCTCCCCCTAGACTAAACACCTGAGCCATTATGGTTCAGTTCACTGTGGTACTGAATGCGAATGTACTGAGGAGACTGAGTGGTGCCATCCTGGTGTCATCACAGACTGGAGCGCTGCTTAATTACTCCAGAGAGAAAGAGAGAGAACGGATACATCTGGTATTGTGTTATAATGGAGGATGTCTGCATGTCGATCTTTGTCTTTCTCTCATTGTCACTCTTTCCCAATCTTTCTTTCCTGCAAGAATTCCAGTCAGACACTATACTATCTTATACTGTCAAACAGGCTCTGACAACACTGGCCCAGTTCACACAGTCGACCTGTCTCTGGAGCAGACCACATTAGAAACCAATTACCACATTGATTGACAGTTAATTAATCTAAAGTAAATTTAACCTTGCCATGGTAACCTTGGGAGTGAAGACAGTGGCGACAGAGAGGGACTGATGTGGATAAAACACACACACAGAGATCCTGTTCTATCACAATGAGCTGCAGAGCACCTTCTATGTGCCCGAGCAGGACCTGATCTACGGGATATTCACCACCAACGTGTGAGTGACACACACACACACACACACACACACACACACACACACACACACACACACACACACACACACGGTGTAGTGAGGAGGACAGCCTAATCTCTTTACTGATCACTTTTACATCTAAATTACTGGTGGTATCTCTTTGAATGGGGTAAAGGAGACTGCAGTCGCTGGAAAAGTATTTGTATTACCATAAGTGAGTACCAGTAGTCCTCACAAGAGAAGCACACCAATGAAAATGCTCACGTGTTAGAAGATGTTGATGTTCTCAGTTGTCTGAGGGAGATTTGTCTTAGAATTTAGGGTTCGGTTTGAGTAGACTGGGGTTAGAGTTAGGAAATTTTGTGTTTTCGCTGTGACAGAACATTTGTTTTCCATGTAGATATTTCACAAAGTTCTATCAAATCACTTCGGTGGGGGAGAGTAATGTAACCTTCTGATGCTGCACTCATGCTAGCTTAACCCTGCTCTCCCTGAGTGAGAGAGTTGCTTGTACGGAGAGAGAGTCCAACAATTACATACGCGATTTATGAACTTAGACCATATTTGATATTTTTATTCTCTTTTAACAATATTAATAACATTAACATTGTTAAAGGCTTAAGAAAAATAACATATCCCAGGGGACCCTCTTAAACGTCTGAAGATGCGTCACTGGGACCATTCTCTCAGGCTGCAATATCAGGTTATGGCAATTGCATGGCTCTTCGGGGGAGTGGTAAGGTCGGCCAAACGCACCATCAGGGTCACACTGCCTGCCCTTTAGGACGTCTTCTCTATGCGGTGCCAAAGAAAGGCCGCAGACTTCAGCCACCAAGCCATGGGTTGTTTGTTCCGTCACCATCTAGTAGACAGAGACAGTTCAGTGGTATATCATTCAGTCAAGACAGAAAGACAGCATCAAAGAAGGTTTACCCTCAGACCATCAGAACGTTACACTGATCAGCACCACACCTTAATGACTGATGTGACCTTTGTTTCACACTCCCTCCAAAGAATCTGCCTCCATTCTTGCTCTTTTTTAAATTCAGAAGCTTTCTATTTAGCCGACTTCATTTTCTAGGAGCCAAGATAAGATTTTCGCCACACCTTTGAAACCGTCTGCTACTCACGTCTGACAACAATAAGTATGAATTTTGTAAACTTCAACATCAAGAATCTTCTACATTTCAACCCCACCCAACCTCTCAATTTTTTTTTTTGTTTTACATTCAACATTTTTTTGTTTTCAAAAACAGTGTTGGGCTTCTCTTCTAAATATAAGTGTGGATAAATGTGTCTCTCCAGCGCGGTGTTGCTTTCTTTTGGTTGGTGTGACAAGACAAAGCTCTTCCTTCACGCCCAGCTGAATGTCTGTGATTAAAGAGACGACAACCAAAACCATCTGCTTGTCACATGCATCTGTCATGGCAGAGCATTTGCCATCAGCAGCTCATCTGTCAACACAGGGAGCGGAGGATGACAGAGAGAAGGATGACGTGATTGGGTAAGGGGGGGTGGCAGAGATGCAGTCTCGGTTCTGATTTCAATGACGGACTCTCTCGGCATGGAGGGGGGCTACGTCACCTGCTGCAACGCTACTATAACCACTTGAGATATAGTTTCTGGTAACATAGATCAATTGATTTTCAATGACTACATTTGGACAAGCCACTGGTTTGTGTATCAAATACCTTCGCTTAAACCAAAACTTTGGTTTCAAATTGCTACGCATGTCTGCCTTGTGATTTTTGGAGAGACTTGTCTTTTCTTTCGGGGATCAACTATGGAGCAATTACTTTCTTCCTTATCAACGTCATCAAAAGAGTCCGTCATTTTTTTCCATGGTAATTTTTTCGGGAACGGGTAAGAGTAAGGGAGGGGGTGAGAGAGAAAGACAGTAGGAACACAACATTAGGACGCTGGCCCGTTTTCTTTCAAGTCAAGGTCCCGTACATCAACCCGTTGACATTGTCCTTCACAGGTGAGAGAAAATCCAGCTGAGTGATGGAACTAGTGTGACTCTCTGTAGCTACAAAGGTGAAAAAGTCTCTGGGGAAAACCAGCAATACTTTAACAGATGACACAATTTCTACCATCCCACCTTTTCTACCTCGCTTCCTTCCTTCATTCCTCCCTCAGTCTACCGGTTCTCTCCTTCTATGATGATCTCTAATAAAAGTCACAGTCAGCAAACAGGCCCTAGGACATCATGGGAAAACCTGCTATCATTCTTCATCCTCCCATCTCAAGTCCTCTCCTACTTCTCTCTCTCTATTGTTTCTCTCTAGAGCTCTCTCACTCTTTCTCTCTTCTATCCTGTCCTCCATCTGTAGGTGTATCGATTTAGCATGTGGTGTGATTGAGTCTCAGAGGTGTAATGTGGGCCCTTAGGTGCCTGCTGAATTGAGAGCCACATGAGTGATGGCCTCACTGCCCGCAGTCTGATACTCCCCTAGACTTCACACCACACATCCCCATAACAGAAAACAATGATCATACCCAGTAGTTGACTCCTCCTGAAGTACACAGCATATAGAATGGTCTTTTCCTATTGAAGTCTGCTGCTCCTCTCTCTTCCACACATCAAGGGAAAGTAGTTAAGGTCATATACCAAAGTCTGCTACAACAGGCCTCCAAATTAGAATGCTTTATTGATAAAAGTTAGGAATAAAAGTCTACCAGTAAAGCATAAAATGCCTGAAAATATATATATTTAAAACATCACATTGTGTGTTACTAGTAAGGGTGCCAGTTTGTTGGGTTGTACGATATGGGTAAAATATGAAATTGCAACTTATCAACCAAATATTGATATTTCACCTGGTGAAACCTATATCAAATATGCTGTTGCTAATAGTATATGTCCTTTCCTGACAAATCGTCTTGTCCCACACTGGGTGCAAACTTGGATGCCCTCCAATGTTCCAACCGTTTCAGCTATACAAAAGTTACCAATTGTATAGCCCCATCGGTGACATTTCAACCAGCTTTTGAGTGAGTTATGGTACGTTCATAACTCCGTTACACTAAGACCTTGTAAACTCACTACGCAGCAAAGCCGCGTTTCCACCGCAGGGACTATACCGAGGAACTAGGAACCTTTCCAGGAACTCGCTGCGTTTCCACCGCAGGAACCAGGGGCAAGAACCAGGAACTACATTTTACCCCCCCAGTCCTACATCCCCCTGCTCGGGAGGTAGGACTTTCCCAGAGTACCAGAACTTTTGAGGTGGGGCTTGCGGTGCTGAACATTTGATTGGTCGAGAAGTAGTAGAGTTCACTCGCAACCGCCATTTTTAAATGTCTGCAGCCGTCCTCAGCGTAGTAAAGGAGTTAATTGTGCTTACAAACAAAAACTTTTTCATGGAGAAGAAATCGAACGACAGATGGACCGACGACAAAGTCCAGGCCTTAATGTGTTTATGGGTGTTTATGCTGAGGACCAAATAAAGCGGGAATTGGAAACAGCAATCCGTAATAAGGTGTTCGCGAAAATATCCTGTAAGTTAAATGAGCTGAGCATTTTTCACACCGGGAAACAGTGCCGGGAGAAGCTTAAAAAATTAAAACAAGATTACAAGAAAATTGAGGATCACAATAACAGAAGTGGCTCTGACCGGAGGAGCAAGTGGTTTGACCATCTAGATGCATTACTGGGTCACAGGCCGGCCTTCTCTGGCGCTGCGGCAACGATTGTCTCAGCTGCTGCGTTATTGGAAGCCATGGTGGAAGACAGAATCTGGATAACCAGTCGGTTTAAGGTAAATCACAATGTTTCACATGATGCATGTTAAATGCAATAACGTTATGTTTTGGAGAAGTCATGATATTTGATTTCTATACTAGTCATGTTGTTAGTCATGCTATTGTTCCGCTAGACAAAAACTAAACTACTAAAACTACAGGTACATCATGTTAGCTTAACTAACATCCCCCTATTATCGGCCACCCCCTATTTTTTATAGTGATGTATGGAGGTAAATATTTTAAAAATGTAATGTATGGAAATTTAAGTTGCAAATCGTGAAATTTGACCTGCGCGACAGACCAGACATCATCATGTAGGCTATTATCAGTGATCTGTCTTTTTTTCCCCTTCTTCGCCAGAAGGCATGAAAGGTAGCTAAAACTTTCTAGTAAACACATAAGTGAAACGGTGATCAGGCATTTGTAACACAAATAAAGAGGAAATAAAACGTTATTGAACAAAATAGTAAGGTGGCCGATAATAGGGGTCGTAATTTTTAGCCACGTCGCTAACCAACTAGCTGAAAACAGTAATATTTCCACTGAAATTTCAGAAATGATAATTAATGACATGCTAGTTAATATTTGTATGTCTCTAATAATCACTAAACATTGACAACTTGTTCAAATGATTACTCGGTATAAGATATTTTTCAAAACTGCTGTTGGCTATGCCGACTGTGCTTGTGTGTTATTAATTTATTGTGGTGCATGTGTTATTTTTCTTATGAAAGAGGAAAAGAGACACAGATTTCCTTGACGCGCTAAGGGACATGTACAACGCTAATCGGGCCGTTCTGCAGCAAGGACAGGAGCTTGAGGAAAGTGTCTGAGGAAAGAGTCAGGCTGAGGAGAGCCGCGTAAAGAGTGATAAGGAGGCGAGAGTTGGCATTCCTCGAGTCTCAAGCGGAAGAAACCGTGTTAGGTATATTGACCATGGACAGTTATGTATATTATTGATTTATCTTCTTGATATATTTTTTAAATGCTCACTACGTATTTGCGGTTTGGTATGCCACCATTCATAAGCATATTACACTAATGTATCTATAATATTCAATAATAACTCTACCAATTGCTGCTAGTTTACACTATGTTACTGCCATATCTGAATGTTCAATAATACTACCCAGATTGCTGCTAGTTTACAGTACTCTTTGTATTTTGCATCTACATTTTTCTAGATAAATAAATAGTTGTGGAACCAAATACGTGTGTATAATGGCTGCTTGTGTAAATCTGAAAACAGAAGACCTCCCACACACTGTCTTGCTCACTGCTGAAATATTTATTAAATCACAACAAATAAAGAAGAAACATGTAAAACCAGGTGTACTGTAGAGGCCAAGGGCCTAGACGCACATACAGGTCTAATGATGTACTTCAGACCTGTACGTGTGTCTAGCCCCTTGGCCTCTACAGTGGATGACAGTGCCCTGTCAGGCTGGTTTAATGCAGTGACACCCCATTCTTCTCTGTACTCATCACCATTCATTTCACAGAGTTTATGCAGAACACAACATTCTATCACCATGGATTTGACCATGGTGCAGTCATTTCGTTTTAACAAGCACCTCCACCTGCCCTTCAGTCTGCCAAAAGCGTTCTCAACGTTTGCAGAAATTGTGTACAGTGACACACCGTAGTAATGCCGACTCCAAATGAGAAATGCTCCCCTGTACTCTGAGATGGTCGCAGGTTTCCACAGTGCAATGGCGATCCTTTTTTGAATGGGTACACAACTGTGGCGTCATGTCTCCCAAGTTATGGTTGCAATCGACGGCACAGGTACAGAAATGCGTCCTTAAACATACGGAAATTCTTTATCCACTGGGCCTTGGTGAAAGTTGAAACCACGGTTTCCCACCACTCCGTTGTTATATTGTGTACCCAAACGGAAGGAGAAACACGACGCATTCTGTAGTACTCGCATATCTGAAACACACGCAAGAAGGTGCCAATAATAAGTCAGTGTAATTTACAATAACATTATTCCCAATTGTGATTTACTTATATGGCCCTACTAAAAAAATCGTACTATTCTTGTTCTTTGTGTGCGATGGCGCGAATCTGTCTCAGTCATCTCATGGTCAATCTCTGCGATAACTCGTGAAATCCGTTCACTTTATTTGTATTGCAACACGTCTAGCATTTTGGGCATTTTGAACCCGCTTTGCTACTACTGCTCGTCTCTTTTCCACCGTTGACTCAATGACCACATTTGCAAACCAATAAATCATGATCAACACAACTTGAATCTCCTTCACGGATGCCTGTTTGTTGCTTTGTATAGCGTATGATGCATACGTCAGCAGACTAATTTACCTAATCTTCTCTGGTCTTTACACCGCGGTGGAAACGCACAAAACAATTGGCTGAAGGTACCCTTTAGTTCCTTGAATAGCAGTTCCTGGGACTCAAAGTTCCAGGTATTTTTTGGTGGAAATGCGTCTCAAGGTACCCCGGCTGTTGAGCTGAGCTCAACTTCCGGTCTGGGTCTCACGGCACCAATGTAACCATTTTGATCCGAACCCCCTGCTGGCTTGAACCAGCAAACCTCTGAACACAAAGGCACTGTAACCAATGAAGCATTGTTACCATCGCCCCACTAAAACTGCTGCCTTTGCTGAGCAAGGGGAACAACTACTTGAATGTCTCAGAGCGTGTGACGTAACTGACTGAAATGCTATCTGGTGCCAACCGAGGGATTGCCAACTGAATACGCATTTCACACCGTTTACACTGGCAATACTGAAGAAATACTGAAGAAATCATAGACATTGGATGATTATCTGATTCTATGGTTGGTGTAGTTTGGAATGATAAACAAATTAAAATGGGCGGCAGTGTAGCCTAGAGAGTTGGGCCAGTAAACAAAAGGTTTCTGGTTCCAATTACCGTGCCGACAAGGTGGAAAAACCCTGTCATTCCATCCCTGAGCAAGACAGTTAACCCTAATTGCTTCCAGGTCATTGCTGTAAATAAGAATGGTCTTACCATACTTATTTGGCAAAAATTAAAGCAAAAGGACAGTACATCCCTCAGGACCCTAATCAAATTTAAAGCATTTTAGCAGATCATGCCATGCACAAACAACATGCTGATACACCCCACCGCTACACTGCTGGTGGCAACCTGTAATACAGCCAATGTTTTGGATCTATGTACTGTATCTAAATGACATTCCATGCATTCTTAAAAGTGCAAATAAAGGCAAAGATAATATTTAGACTCCTCAAGGAAATGTGCAAAAGAAATGACCATTGAATTACCTTCCAAAAACTTGTAGAAAGAGACATTCAATACAGACCTACAGTTGCTACTGTAGTAAAAATCTGGATACACAATGTCAACAAATTTTTTTTTAATCTCTTTTCTGAAAGGTATTAAAGACGAAAGGCCTCGGTAGAGGTAGTGAAAAGAGAGAAGTAACCAACGAGTAGCTTGCTCAGTCTTGTGCAATGACCACCAGCCATAATTTAATGTTTACTCAAAAAATTTAAGCGGGAAAATACTCAATATTACTCAGGGACTGTAGACGGCGATTAGCTGGCAGTAGCCATATCTGGCGTTACTAAGAGGTAGAAACTCACATCATTAACAGCACCAGTTGACCAGTCACGATAAAAGGGCTTAAGTCTCCAGTAGTACCCGACATCTACGCCTTTTTATAAGTGATTTGTCATCTTTGGTAGTGACATAATTTTCTTCCTCTTGGTAAAAAGAGTAAACATTATGCATTCATTGATTCAACGTGGACAATAAATATGGAACACTGTTTGGGTGTTTGTGTCTCAAAATTGCCAAGTCAAAAACATTATTTGACACATTAAGAAAGAAATAGATTCTGGAACTATCATGAAAATAATGATGATCAATTTCAGTCCTTTTCGATTTTCTTAGCAATTATTTTGATGATTCGATACAAGTGACTATATGAAATTGCTCAATTAAAACAGCTGAACCTGAGAATAACTTTATAGATACAAATGATAATGAACTAAACAATGAGCATTCTAAGCTTGTTAATGCCCCAAAGCCAACTCTGTTATAGCAGCTACCCTCATACTTGTGCGTTACTTCAGTGGACCAGGTCCAATCATGACCAACAATTAAAACGGTCTAACAAATTAAGAGTATAGAAATTATGACGTTAACTGGGGAGAACATCGTTTACATCCCCCAGCTAGTTAGCTTTTGAGTTTGTTTTCTTTTGATTAGCAGTCCTACTGTACATAATAGCATATGGTAGCAATTTGCAGTGGTCTCTTAATTTTAACCCTTCTGTTCCTCACTCAAAACCTTTACGACTTTTTTGGAAAGGAAAAAAAAGGTGCAGTGGAATTTTTTCCGGAGCTGTATAACTGTGCACATTTATTAGCCAACTATTAGTGTGCAGAATTATAGGGCAACTAATTTACAAATTAATTTCTCACAACTCACGTGTTTATTCTAAATTATTAGAGTGTAACAAATAAGTAACTCAAAATGACAATTAAATAACATTCCTGGCCTTTATAAAATACTCAGTGACCAATACAGCCACCCTTCTTTTCAATACCTGCCATAAGCCTTCCATCCATGGAGTCTGTCAGTTTCTTGATCTGTTCACGATCAACTTTCGCTGAAGCAGCAACCACAGCCTCCCTAATGCTGTTCAAAGAGGTGTATTGTCTTCCCTCACTGTAAATCTCAAGTTTGAAAAGGGTCCACACTTTCTCAATAGTATTTAAGTCAGGTGAGGAAGGGTGCCAGGTCATTATTCTGGCATCTTTGAGGTCCTTGTTGGCTAGCCAGGCAGTGGAATACTTGGATGCATGTGATGAAGCATTGTCCTGCATAAAGATCATGGCCTTCTTGAATGCTGAGCACTTCTTCCTGTACCACTGCTTGAAGAAAGTATCTTCCAGAAACTGGCAGTAGGTTTGATGTTGTCTATCCATCTTCAACATGAAAAGGCCCAACTACCTCATCCTTAATGATAGCAGCCCATACCAGTACCCCTCCTCCACCTTGCTGGCGCCTGACTCGTAGTGGTGCCCAGTGTCCATTAGTGATCCAGCCATGGGCCCGTCCGTCTGGTCCATCAAGATTCACTCATTTCATCTGTCTATAAAACCTTTGAAAAATCTGTCTTCAGGTATTTCTTTGGCCAATCTTGACACTTCACCATGTGAATCTTATTCTGTGGTGGTCGTGTTTCAGCCTTTTTGGCCTCGGCTATGTCTCTGACACCTTATACCTCTGGACACTCCAGGTAGATTGCAGTTCTGGAATATGGTGGTTCTGGAGGATAATGGGTTCCTGGTAGCTTCGCATTTAATTATTCTCAAGTCTTATGCAGTAAATGTGTGCCTTTTTTTCCTCCATATGTTTTTTTCGACTCAGTTGACTATTCACAACAAGATGTTGATTGTCTAGTAGTCCTGCCTCAATAGTTTAGCTATTTGTTGCATCTGTCTGAGAGGCATTTCACAATTTTTCACTTTTCAGTGTCATTTAAATCTCATTTCTGGCCCATTTTACCTAAGGTAATGAAGCTGCCTAATAATTATGCACATCTTGATATAAGGTGTTATTCCCTTTCGCCACGCTCTCCCACATTACACAAACACATATCACCTGAAAATGATTCAATCCAATAAGCATTCAAGTTTATATGGTTTGGAGATGGAAAATGTGATAAGATCAGAATACTCACTTGCCTAATAATTGCGCACACAGTGTATTTGCTATATTTTCATCCAAAGCAAGATGCAATGACAACTTCGCTAAGATTGAGCAGGTATAATGACACAACCAAAGTTTGCAGAGTGGAAGGACCAAAACAGACGGAGCTGTTGGTAATGGCGCGCGTCACGAGCATATGTAAAGTAAGTGAAAGGGCAGGTTTTAAGATTGGACAATAAACATTCAATGGTTTTGTTCTTGACACCGTTTCACACCGGTTATTTTGTCATCATGTTTCTCAGGCTAGCCCGAGAAACTCGAGAGGTGCTAGGCTAAGGATGGTGCTAGTCCACTTCAAAATATGCAAGTGTGAACACTTGCTTAGCCCTCTGCTTAGGAGGCTCTTAGTACTAAGCTAAGGTGCAGTGTGAACATGCCTCATGTGCTAGAAAGGAATTACCTTTAATTGTCCAGCCTACTGCTTTTTCTGAAAACCCTTGGTGTCCATGTAGGCAATGTACCAGTATGACCAAACAATTATTATCCTTATTTCTCCTTTATCTGAACGCTGATACTGTGGAATGATTTGCGATTAACAAAATTGCCTTCATTCTTACCCAGCGATGCTGTTATCGGAATATAGGTGCAATCTATGGCACCCCCCATCCTGAGTATGCTTACTATGCTACATTTAATATACAACAGTACACGTCATAGGGTCTACGTTATTTATATATAAGGTAGTCAACGTAAGTTATTGTCTACCTGCTATTTCATAAAAGCCCTTTATAACAGACTGCGTGGGCAAGTGGTCTGGGAACACAACAAATGTATTAAATGGATCTGTTACAGCAAGAACCACCTTGCAAATTACACGGCAGACTTTTTGCTCAGGTTCTCTGCATCACCAACAACATACATGTAAATACCTGTAGCAAAAAAATGCAACACTATGCATAGTCTGTGGAACTGTTATATGTGCATGAATTTGATGTGTCGCCCTGGCAACATATGGTTCAGGCAGACAAAGCTACGTAATTCCCTTCGCTGAGAACCTATCTTTCATAAGGATACTTAGAAAGCCAACAGGTTTTTGTCGGTCTCTAACAAAGCCGCGTTTCCACCAAAAATACCCAGAACTTTTAGTCCCAGGAACTGACTTTTCAATGAACTATAGGGTTCCTTCAGCCCATGTTGTGTGCATGTAGGTGCAAAATACAGGTATAAATAACAACTTGTTTAATTTATTAAGGTTCTCCCGGCACTGTTTCCAGGGGTGAATAACGTTTAGCTCACTTAACTTCCAGGATATATTTGTGTACACCTTATCATTACAGATCGCCGTTTCCAATTCCGTCTGGATTTTGGTCCCCAGCATAAACACGCAATAAGTCGCGGACTTCGCCTTCGATGGTGTTAATGTGAGTGAATAATGCATGCCGGTTTCTCATCGTTTTGGAGTTTATCATCTCAAATGCACGTTAGGTTGCTGTCTGAATAAAAGACGGTGTCTGTCTGCTACACACGAGAAGCGAGTGCACAATAAGCTCTCTGGTCACTTAAATTATCCACCCAGCTTGTGTATCACACTTCTAAATTCAAGGCAAACAATATAGTTTGGAGACCAATCACGTGCTGAAATTAGTACATTAGTACGAGTTCAAATTAAATTAGGAGCTCCAAGGAAATGTTGAAGGAGGATTTAACTACTTGCACTAATTTTAGTTATGCTTCAGAAAGCAATATTGGGGTAATCACAGTTGGCAGAGTTTGTAGCTTTTTTAATTTCACGTTAGCGTAAAACCAAATAATTTTACACAAATAATGAATCATTGGAGACAGAAGTAGAAGGCACATACTGTACATCATGTAAGTGTGTGTGATTGATACTGGCTGCTGGAATAGTTTAAATGTATGCATTTTCAGCCTAAAGAAAAAGCCTAAGGATTTACTATTAACAACAAAAACACACTTGAAACAATATCCTAACAACATTAGTTGGATGATTGACATGCAACAGATTATGCGCCCCAGAATGTATGTAAATACATAGCTAGGACATCAATTCCCGACCAAGGTAGCAACTTTTACGGTTACCACGAAATAATGCATATATTAAATGTGTACTGATATTTATTAAAAAACTGTATCGAAAGCCTTTGTACGATTGCTCAATGCAATTAACCCATGGGCTGCGTCTCCTCCCCGTTTGCCTTCGCTCCAATTCCATCTGTCGTTTTATTTCTTCTCCATAATATGTTCAGTTTTTGTAAGCAAAATAAACTCCTTTTAATAACTCCTTTAACTTTACCCTGCTGAGGAATTTTAAAAATGGCGGTTGAAAACTTCTGCGAGTAGCCTCTACACTACTATTTCACGAATCCGAAATTTGCAGAACCGCAAGCTCCACCCCAAAAGTTCTGGTACTCTGGGAAAGTCCTACCCCCGGGCAGGGTCTGTTTTGGGGGTAAAATGTAATCCCTGGTTCTAAACCCTGGTGCCTGTGGTGGAAACACAGTGAGTTCCTCGAAAAGTTCCTAGTTCCTGGGTAAAGTTCCTGCGGTGGAAACACAGCTTTTGCTAACATTACCGTACCTGCTCAACTGTTGATGTGTGAAGAAGCACAAAACATCCAAACTTGAGGATAAATGAAGAAACACAAAAGAGTAAGCTACCAAACTTCTAGACACACAAAGAAACACAAGGGTTAGGTTTTTCATCTCAGGGCAACGCTGTTTAATTCCACTTTCTATAACTTATTTTACCGCCTTTGGTTTAGAAATTCCGGTCAGCTAACAGTGACTCTGACTAAAGAATTTGAATATTAGAATATTGCAAACAATCATTGTTTAATAGAAATCAGTCATTACGTTCTTACTCAGTAGCCTAACAACACTTAACGTTAGTTATTTGTAATAATGCAGAACAGAACTCACCTGAATCTATGTATGTGACTCATCATTTTCAGTCGGATGTTGAATCAATTATTGATCTTCATCGGTTTCGGGAGTTCATCAAATTGTAGTAAAACAATGTCATAATCCACATGTTGTATTGTCCAATTCATAGCATATAGCTTATACCTTACACCCTTTGAAAACGAGTCGTTTCTTTTCCTGGACGAGATTTAAAGAACGAAATCAATAAAATTATCCCGTTTTCACATCACTAGTTAGAAACGTCGGATTCCTAGCTAGCTAGCATTCTTGTCGGTGTGAGCAAAGATGGCCCCTCCCTTGTTATATTGTGCCTCCCGTGCAATTCACATTTGTTACAGCGCCATCTACAGACACGGCGACGTTTAAACACAGTCAAGAACTGTCCCCCACAAAACGAGTAGAGTCGAGCCTAGGCGCAAGGGCGTAGGAGCCGGGGGGACATGCCCCACCCCCCAATATTAGAAATGGGTTATAGGCCCCCCTCCCAATAATGTTGTTTTGCGTAATACTTTTATTTTGAAAAAATGACGCTTTGGAACTTGTCACGTCTCTGTCGCGCAGAGGCGTTGCTAGGATCACAATACATTCGGGCTTAGCCCACCCTCCCGCCCCACCCGGGACAGAAAGTACAGGGTTTTGAATGCACACGCGGAAAATTTCTCTGTACACGCTAGTGGCCTACACATCTACATTGTCATAATGCGCAATCGGAATTATAGATGAATAGATCAGGGGCTATTTTTTTAATTATTATTATTTTTGGTCCATTTGAGATCCGGGGCTATTCAAAAAGACCGGGGCTACAGCCCCGGACGCCCAGGCTTAACGACGCCACTGCCGTCGGGAACAAATCCAACATTCTCATTCATTCTTTCATGACGAGCAGTGCGTGTAGGCCATAGATAATAGAACAGTAGATGGGCTGATGTCATAGAGCCCCTATAAATCAGAATGGAGCAATTTGACAGCCATTTTACCTGGGACCTGTTATAAACAATCTACAACACAAACACATGGTAGAAGTGGCATTTCAGCTCTTATGATAGTTACATTTCATTAATTATATACAGCTCTGGAAAAGTATAAAAACCACTACTGTGGTTATCACTATCCTCTTGCAATAGGACCAGCTGGATGGCAAAAACAGTGCAAGTAGTACCTCAAAGGTAATTTTCGACGAAAACGTGTTATTTCACATATGTTGTGTGCTACATTAATTCATACTTTACTGTAGCAAGCTAGCTGAGACTGTTAATTTAAAAACATGTTTGATTAAAAACATGGTATGGAAAGTTAAATATGTTATTATACATTTCTACACTATTACTGTTTTTCTGGACCAAATTACTGCTGCACAAAATACCGCCATGACTAGTGTTAGCAGGCTTCACTTTTCCGAATTGGTCCCAGGTAAGATGGTAGAACTATATGTCCCATCTATGCTGTATATCTATGGTGTAGGCTGGCTAAGTGGATTATTGTAGCTATAAGTTTTGTTTTCACAGTATGTACAACCTGTATAATACATTTTCATAGCTATAGAATGAACAAACGTTATAAAATATAAGCTTTCTTCTGGCTAAAAAAATAGTTAAGACGTAGTTAGCTAGCTATCTTTATTTTCAAGTTTAATCCAACAAACGTTACAGTAGCTTGCTTGCTAGAACACTAAGTAGTTCCTATGGCTGTGTGAAAAAGTGATACAGTAGTGAATGATTTGAACGGAAGAACGCCTGCTAAAATGATTTGCACAATCTCTGGCTTAGTCTTCACCATAGAGTCTGCAAGTAGCTACCTAAGTAATGGATAAGCCACCACCAGTCAAGAATGGAGTGTAAGCAGCTAAGGTTCTTGGTAACAGTCAATTTTTTTCTTCAGTTTAGATGTTTTGAATCATAGGGATATAGCTAAAGTGTGTTCAATATTTTGAGAATTTGGTTTATGCTATGTATGATCATGGCAGGAAAAACATGAACAAACCGGCAAGGAGGGAGAGAAAGAGGCCCAAACCAACCATTGATAAGTGCCACGCCATTATGTAAATCAATCAGTCATTGAATAGGATCTCTGATAAATGGACAGCAGCTGAATTTAGGATAGTACTGTATGTATTTACTTTCTGCAGAAGAGAGGCTGTCATAACAATAACAGTGGTCAGAAAGGAAGGCAGAGCGAGGGAGAGAGAGGCCACAAACTAACAGGTAAGATAGTGAGAAGTATTAATACAAGGCGGTCTATAGGAGCAAATTGGAAAACTTAAAGCTGGAGTAACATGCCTGACTAATTCACACACTGTATAATTTACCAATGCTAGTTAAGACTATTGCATGTTCAGAAATCACTACGAATTAGAAGTGGATTCTAGAAGTGGATAAACACATAGAACTACATATTAAATAGACATTTTGGTGAATACATTAACATTCACACTGTAGTCAAATGTGTCCCCCCCAATATCAGAGTCACTCCTGCGCCCTTGGCTAGGCGAGTAGAGTTGAGCCGGTACCATGCATTGTAAAAGGGCCATTAGTTTGGGGAAAAAAATTATGGTAAGCAACGGCGAGAGATGCCTGTTTCTAACGCGTGTGCGTGCGCACGGGCATGCGTGTGTGGTAGAACAAAACGTGAACATTTCTTAAGCTTGTGTTTACCACAGAGTTTATTTCAAGCATCTAGACTAACCAATAAACAGCTATTGTGGTTCATGAATGTGCTTACTGTACATGTCTATAAAAAAAGTCCTTTACACAAGCAATAGTGCATAAGTCAAAGTCTACTTTATTTCTAATCTACCAATGTTGACCAAAATTCTGTACACTAAGATTTAACAATATTAAAATAAAGTTAATACAAATAAAATCAAGAATAAACGGGGTAAACACACGAGCTATGCACATCACAGCGCACACCCTAACTTTGGCGGCTAGCCGCCAGCGTAAAGCATTCGGGCCGTTGGTGGAAAGCCGTCAGAGATGCAAATTAGCTGATGCAAATTGAGATCAGGAGAAAAGCGGCAAAAGCTTAGCGGCCCACTGGCTGTAGGACATTATAGCCTCCGGCGGCCCACCAGCCTCAAAACTGCGGCGCGACACCATCAATTGCTCAGTGGGTTATTCCTGTTGTGTTTGTGCTAGCTGCACCATTTTGTTCTGCGTTCAGCAGAACTTGGTGTGTCAGCCACAACAGTAAATGCATTACCAGTATGCTGTCACCTGCTGTCTTTTTGCCGAGGTAGAGGGCCCGGAAGAGACAGAAATCTGTAAATAGTCTGTAAATATCAAACTGCTTGTGAAGGAAACAATCAAAAGGGGAGAGCCAGGGGAACACACTGATCGTCTCCATTTTTGATCAGCCACGCAGACCCTTAGATATCCATCCAGAGTAATAAGCAGCAGTTGTGCTGTCATGTAAACAATCGCCATAACCAATTGGTTTAAGCTATAAACTCATAACCTGGTTAGAATCAGGAGTCTCTGGAAGATGTGGATGTGCTTCGTCTTTCTATGATATCCCCACATGCTATGCTATCAACCAAAAGGTAAAATAGGATTAGCTGGTCAGATGGAGCATAGCCTTCAAATAACCTCATCACCTGCACTTACAGATAAATTGCTTAAAAATTGACAGTGAATGCAGACTGGTCTCCGGAGCAAGGAGCTCATTTTAATTTTGCTCTAGAACACCCACAAGCTGATCTACAACGGTAAATGTATGCAAGGTACACTGTTAGAAAATTAGGTTCATAAACATTTTTTTTTTGCAGATTTTACATACAAACTAAACTATGCCTAACATACATCAAAACACGTTTATTATCCAGACATTTTGGAAAACGTGGTAAATTTGGCAGAATCCGCTTGTATGCAGAATAACACTAAAGGCTCTTTCATTGTAACCTCTAATAATTTTTGGGACAGCTACATAGGTCCTATAACTCCATATGATAATGCATCATAATCTATGGAAACTCCACCTTAAAATAAATATGTGTTAACTTTGCATTAACCAGAATATAAAGAAAAATAATGCCTTGATCCTTTAAGTGTTAAACATGTGTTATTTATTTCTGACCAGCAGATGTCACTATTGTTCACTCTGTTTAAAAGCGTTGAGCAACATGCTGTTTCAGTTTCAGAAGGCTTTGGTTGCCCATCAATACCATAAAAGTATTAAAAGTGCTATTTTTTTTTTTCCATATGTCTAATCCTCCAAAGCTTCCTTTACTTCAGTCACTTTGGTCCTCATATTGACAGACAGCAATACCTGACTCCAAAAGCAAACTGAAAGTTTATAATCAAGACTAACTCTCTAATGCTCGCACAAATGTTTTGACAAATAACACTTGACTAACCAGAAACATCTGTCAATAAATAATTTGTTCTTCATTTTAACAGGGAGAATCACATTGAGAACGAAGTCTCATTTTCAATACAGGCATCACAACCAGGAAATATAAAAATAAATAAAAATGAATAGAATACACCATGAATGCAAACAAAATAGAGATTAACCAAACATCTAAAAAAATATAATCATCTTAAACTTAAAAATGTAGCCTGTGGCAAAACACTTGATAACCCTGCTATTTTGGTCTGGATGTGTACTATGCCTTTAATATGTGAATAATCTATAGGTAAAATCACAAACATACCTCAGTTTAATAGTTGGAAAGTGAGTGGTTTTAATGACATGGGCCATAAATTGGCCACTGCAGGACACAATTTTCAGGGACCCTTTCTGGCTCGACTACACAACTTTTGCAATCAGAGGCCAAAAACCACAGAATACATCTTTAAGATTAAAAAAAAAAAAAATCAGATTTTTAAAATGCCCTGTTGGCACCAGAACATCCATTTTTAAATGGCTCAAAAAAAACAAAGGAAACTTTGCCCCAAACGTACCTTGTGGGAAATTCAGTCATGGGATCTAGTTCTTTAACTATTCTGTCTGAAATGTATCAATGTTGACAAACATTTGTGCATTAGTACTTTATAAATGGACACTAGTGCATGCTGCTCTTTTTTGGCATAAAAAGAGGTACTGCCCACTTCTTCGGCTGTGAACCACTAACGAGTAATAATCCTAAATGCACTACTGAACACAGTAATTTGTGTGCACACCGAAGCGTGCATATATACTGCCATAGTCCAAAACGCCTGCCATAATCCAAAAGGGGCAAGAAAGTAGCATTCATGATTTTCTTCCTATTTACACCTGTCAAACAGGTTTGTCTTTGATTTTTAACTACTTCATCAACGCAGTCACATGTTTTGAAATTACTTGTCATCAAACCAGATACCAAGATATTCCAATATACCAATTTAATTTTCACACCACTTGAACTAAACATTTCACATTTATTGAAATCTGACTTAGGCAACCTTGAAAAAAGCATGCATCCTGTTTGGTTTGCATTTAGCACAAGCTTCCATTTAGCACAAGCAAGATTAGAAAGTATCTCCTTCTGAGAAGGAAAGTCAGAATCTATAAGATTCATTAACTGCAATGTCATTTAATACAAATACTAACATTATAAGTATTGAGCCAAAATGAGAAAACGCTCCACTGTTCTAATAAAAACAAATGGAATTAAAGCTGCAAGTAGCATTTAGCGGGTTTCAGCACTGAAGCTACTACTAGCCAGATTGCACATTTTTTCAACTTATATCCATAGTTGCAAGCAATACGACATTTGTGGTTTTTCCTTTCCTATAGTGCCCCCATGTGGCCAACTCGAAACATCATTCACACAAAGTAAAATCACTACCCTGATCATGTGTACCAAATGTAATCTCACTGAGTGACAAAGAACAACAGATAGTGTTATGGCTATTATGCCACCACTGTTTGGCCAAACTGAATATACTTAAAAAATATTTAAATACTTAAATAAAACTATTGCAATATAACATTTACCTCAAATGGTATTATAATACAATTTTCTGCATCAGGTAAATATGGAGACTTCAAAATTCTGACACTATCAGAACAGTACAACACCTTAAGCACCAAACAATGTAAATAGGAAGTTGTTTGACTTTTGCAGAATGTAATAAATGCAGCTTAATTGTATGGTAAATATAACTGAATAGAAGTTTCAGTCTTCCCCAGCGCACAGCATGTTAATAAATTCAACTATCAGCTTGTTGTAAGATAATGATGGGGTCAGAAGAGATAACCATTATCATTTTCAAAAGGTCTGCTTACTTCAGTATGTGTATTAACATCAATGATTAAGCGAACTATTTCTCTTAGAATTGATCAAAAGACTATTACAGGTGGCAACAATAATACCAATACCTTTCTAGATTTTCATTTATCTGGAAATACCCTCCCTATTCTTACTGTAAAAATATGTTGACTTTGGTAGGGCATGGGCATATAGTCTACGTACCCATGTGTTATTGTTGAATTACATCTCAGATTTTATATTAATTTAACTGCCATGTCTACAATTTAAAGGTGCAATTGATAAGTTTAGCCCTCAGTTAGAAGTGGAATTGTAGAAACAAATGAAAACAGGAATTGCTTAACTACTGAGAATGGATTATCTACTGAGGCTTGAACACATAACACCCTCTCTACCAAAAGCACATTTTTAATAGCTAAAGCATTGGTTATAATGTTCATGTCACCAGAATGATATAATGTGAACTAATGCTAGCTTAGACTGAGGCTCTTCTACCAATTATTTTTGACGAAATAATCATGGCAACGTTGCATTCCACTAAACATTTGCTTACATTAGCAAGTCATTGTACAACAGAAAACAGAGAATTAAGCTACATGAGCATAGATTAGCTACCGAGGCTTGAAAGCATGACACAATCTCTAAATGGTCAAATTACTATTAGCTAAACAGTATGTTACAATGATCATGTCACCAAAATGATTTTAGATGGACTAACATTAGCTTAAACTGAGGTTAGTTAAATATATTTCCATTAGCTAGCTAGCTAAAGTTACTAGCTAGCTAACGTCGATAGCATTTATCGTTAACATAAGCCATTGACTCTGCTAGGTAGGTTTTTTTTAATTAATCATGACAACGTTGCATTCCAATAAGTATTTGCCTATAGTCGCAAGTCACTGTACAAACGAAAACAGTGGAATAATTAGCTACTGAGGCTGGAAAACATAACACCATATGTAACAGGCAAATTATTAATAGATAAACTGTCTGTTATAATGTTCATGTCATCAGAATAATTTTAAATGGAGTAACTAGCCAGACTCCTAATAAAAGCAACTAGCTGCTAACTAATGAGTCAATATGAATTCCATGTACAGTATAGTGTGTTGCATTGGGGGTTAAAGAGGGACAACAATATATAGTTTTGCGGGATGTAGCACAGTGCCCCATGATTTCACATTATATTTGTAATTTTACAAACTCTCCTGAGTATTTCGTACAACACGTTCACTGCGGTACTGAAGAGTTTTTCCGCAAAAGGTATCCCTTGTACAAGAATGTGGGGGGATGGAAAATATAAGGCCATTACACACAGCATTTTCCCAGGCTAAGACTGGCCCCAGGTCAGCTTAGCCTGTGTTCACACAAGAGTTTGTTAACCCTGGGCTAATGCTTAAACCTAGGTTAAGGATTCACTTCTGTTCCAGACAAATATGACAATACCATTTTATATTCTATAAAAAGCTGCAAATGTTACATTCTCTCTGGCATGCAAATAATGTTACAGTAGCCCATAAAGTACAGTAGCCCATAAAGTAGTAGCGAATAAAAAACAATAACATCAAAATAGGAGGTTTTATATTAGATCATGTTCTCTACATTAGCTTATATAAGCTCTAACCATTTCTTCTGTGCTCCACCTTATAATATTCTTTAACCTATGTAAAGTTTTATTGAAATTGTAATTTTGTTTCATTTATAATTTCCCCCACATAGATTTTCCTTAGAAAATGTAGCCTTCACAACACTACTTACAGACACACCACAGACCTTCATTTTGAAGGCAACATATGAAAATCGGAATTCTTATTGTTGGGGGCTAATCTCTAATGTAGAGTGTCACTGTTGCTACCGAAGTTAAATAAATAATACGCCTGCAAGTATAGAGCGGAATAGTTGTTTTTAACGGTTTAAATAGTGCAATTTGTTTAATGCCAACTCCTTTACATGAACCCTACACAATCGGTTGCATGGATATCGTGGAGGTAGTAACAGCAGGCCACAATCAATGACGTGCGGATACTTAGTCCCAGAATCACAAACTCCTCTTCAATTTCGCAGTTCGAAATCGAACCTAAACCGAACCTAAACATTTTCTAACTAGAATCGATATCGGTATACCCCTATATCCACATGTCAGTGTATTTTCTAAGCCCATATAGTGTAATTTAAATGACAAAGTAATCATCCCCTCTTGAAAGTCATTAGCCGCTGCACAACTTTTGTACATGGCAGCTACATTTATCTACTACCTTGCTGGTTAAAACAAACTATTACCTGGTTACAGTCCTAACCTGCTTACCAGTCAAGTAGATACAGGTCAGTAACCAAAACAAACGTGTTGGACGGGCATTTGATTTCCAAAGTGGGGCACTTCATCCTACTTACCAATAATGATTAGTAACTTCAGCGCGATGGACTGAAGCTAATGATTCTAGCATGTACAGCTGCCTAATGCTATGGGCTATTAGGCTATTGTCATTCGACATAACCATCCCACATTCACAGTGACAGTGGAATAAAGCGATTTAACAAGAGGCTTACAACACTAATTACAGAAACATGGTGAATGAAACCACCAAGGATGTATTGTACCATTATGCAGTATGACAGGACGCGGCAACACAAATATACATAGCAAAGCCCAAATCAATGACATTACAGATACCAAAGAAACAAGAACGTACTCACAAAAACGATGTAACCTCGATGCTGTAAGCCAGGTGTACTTTTCATACTTGATCGATTGAAAGTACCACACAAATCCTTTCCCTGTCCGGGACAGCGCTGCTAGGTTGGGGGTTGGTTCCTCGCTATTTCTAGCTTTTCTCAAAAAAGGCTTTGCCCGTGAATCCCCCACCAAATCCATTTTTTTCTCCTCCATTGTGCTTTAAGAAACAACTGGGCGCAGTACACATCTAAACAAAAAATCTAACAGAAAGCACTGCATCTACTACATCCTTACCCTGAATGGTTGCTAGTTGGGGGTCTGGTTGACACTTCCTCACAATTTCCATGTTTTCCCGAAAAAGGCTTTGCCAGTAAATCCGCCACCAAATGCATTTCTTCCCCTCCACAAAGACAACAGGGCTCAGTACAAATCTAAACAAAAAAATCTAACACAAAGCACTACATCTCACAATCTAAACCTCACTAAAGAGAGTTAAAACAAATCTTAGATGTTCTTACATTACGTGCTAACTAGTTTTATCTCAGTTAGGTAGCTGGCTCTCTGATCACACCATCTGAAAAATGCGCAGGTGATCAAGCTAGAAGACTGCCACATGCCAAAGAACAGGCTCATTATGGCAAACTCGAAATCTGATTGGTTGAAGAATATGACAATCAACAACCTCCTCCGTATTTGCTTCAACAGAAGATGGGATTAACTCGAAATTTTATAGGTCTCAAGATAGATTTTCACCTGGAGACAGCACATGTGGAAAATCTGATTGGATAAAAATGTATCTGAGCTGCACTGGAAACAGCTCAACTGAGGGAGAGAAAAGCAATGAAACTACGTCTGTAGACTGATGGGAACGAACTTTGTAAAATACATCTAGCGTTAATGAAAATATATATTAAATTATAAAAATATAATTTTCTGATTCTGATATCACTAGGCCAGCAAAAAAGGCCTCTGGTCAGCAGCAGTTTCGAAAAATATTTTATTGTATATCAAATAATAACTTTATCAAGTCGTCAATGTTTTGTAATTATTAGCGACATAAAATGTTAACTAGCGTGTCATTAATTACCATTTCTGAAATTTCCGACGTAGTTAAAAAATACAACCCCATTCCCAATCATCGTCTACCTTACTATTTTGTTCAATTGCATTATATTTAGTTTTTATTGATGTTGCAAATGACAGACTAGAGCGTTTTGCCTACCTTGCTTGCCTTCCAGTAAAGAAAAAAGACTGATCAACTTAACATTACATGTCTGGTCTGCCGCACATGTGGTATTTCACGATTTGCAACTTGTCTGCTAAAGATTGTTTATCAAACAAAGTCAGATACAGGTGACAAGATGAGTGACTCAGAGACAGGAAGGTAATCAAGATTTGAACTTCCGGTCAGATTGGTGACTCGTCTTGGTCAACCATCTTTGATCGCAGAGACATTTGGTCCCAGAATTCAGTGGAATGAAAACCAAAATGGCTACGCACGTAAATAGTAATTAGCCAAACAAGCTCAACATAATCTTCATAAAGGTGTTTTTCACTGATCGTATTTGTCCATTACTAAATATGCAAGAATTGGAAATCATTATTTTTCACCATCTTTAGTGAAATAGTGAATAATCATGTAAATAAAGGCATTATTAACACACAAGCCATTGTCTGCTGGTTAGCATATGTTTTATTGATAAGACAAGTGGAGTGATCCTGAGGAAAATAACACATCTTAGAAGGTTGATCAATAAATATTAAGTATACTCGTTAACAGTACTACTGCCCTAAATAGTTTCAAAATATAATTTTAACCAGTTGAAATCAAAATACTGCTCCATATCTAATAAGCAACATGGTGTTTATGGGCTGCTGTGGTGGCAATTTTTGTTGTCATAATATAAAATTCTGGAATTGACAGTGCATACTGAAATAACATGCATTAAGAAATTACGCTGAGGGGCCTTCAGTGATATTTCAAAATGTACTTGTGAAAAGGTTTAAATCTGTCAGAATGATGCTACAGAATTAGTGTTTGAAGCATTTTTCATAAATTCAGAATTGCTGAAAAAAATTTACGCCCGACTTAATGGGTCCCAATTGCAAATATGTTCCTTGGGAGGAGATGGACTTATATACCTATTTTCAAGATTTTATTTTAAACATGGTAAGCTTGCTAATGTGAAAAACCTCAATAGCGCCACCGTGTGGTTGATAAAAAAATCCTTGCAGTAATTTTTCCCGTATGGTCCTTGTCAACATGTTATTTCAGTATGCACTGTCAATTCCAGATGGATTTTCCGATACGACCCTGCAGCCGTCGAGGTTCACAGTGAGATCTGCCAACAAAGCTCTTTGTTTCTTGGGTCCTAAAACGAGCATTTCTGTTTTTCTTGAGTTTAAAAGCAAGACGTTCTCTGTCATCCTCTTCCTAATATCTGAAACGCATGCTTCCAAAGTAGCTAATTTTGGGGCTTCTCCATGCTTCATCGAAATATATAACTGTGTGTCATCAGCATAACAGTGAAAATTTACATTGTGATTCCGGATTACATCACCCAGAGGCAGCATATATAGTGAGAACAATAATGGGCCCAGAACCGAGCCTTGAGGCACACCAAAACATAACTTTGATTTGTCAGAGGATATGCCATCCACGCATACAAACTGATATCTTTCAGATAAATAAGGTTTAAATCAGGCTAGAACATGTCCACGTAGCCCAATATGGGTTTCCAGTCTCTCTAAGAGAAGGGAGTGATCAATAGTGTCAAAGGCAGCATTAAGATCAAGAAGCAACAGGATGAATGCGGAACCTTTGTCTTAGGCCATTAGAAGGTCATTTCTTACCTTCACGAGTGCAGTCTCAGTGCTATGATGGGGTCTGAAACCGGACTGGAGCATTTCATAAATGTTATTTGTCTTCAGGAAGGCATTCAGTTGTTGGGAAACACATTTTTCTAAGATTTTTGAGAGGAACGGGAGGTTATATATTGACCTATAATTGTGTAATATGTCTGGATCAAGATTAGATTTTTTTTTAGAAGAGGCTTAATTTCTGCAATTTTCAGTGAGTTTGGTTCACAGGGAGCAATTTATTATGTTCAACATTGGTTGACCTAGCACCAGAAATAGCTCCTTATGTAATTTTGTTGGAATCGGGTCTAGCTGACAATTTGTGGGTTTAGAACTCGTAACAAATTTAGTGAATGTGTCGAGCGATACAGGATCAAAAAATTCAAGTGTCCCCATTCTCACCTGGTCAGGGAGGTTCAGGACATTCTCAGAACAACTGAGATTTTGGGGACTGTAACTATTTAAGGAGGAGTCAGTTATTTGTTTTCTAATGGTGATGATCTTTTCATCAAAGAAGTTAATGTATTCATTACAGCTAAAATGAAGACCCACTTCACTTGTTGAGCCTTGCTTTTTTGTTAACTTTGCAACTGTATCGAAGAGAAATTTTGGATTGTTTTTGTTCACCTCAATCAGGCTGGAGATATAAGCTGATCGAGCAGATGTGAGTGCTTTTCGGTATTGTAGTGTACTTTCTACCCAGGCTAGTCTGAATACTTCCAACTTGGTGGAGCGCCACTTTCGCTCCAATTTTCTGGAAGCTTGCTTGAGTGCTCTAGTATTGTCTATGTACCAGGGAGCAAGTTTATTGTTGCGTATTTCTTTTGTTTTTAATGGTGCAGCTGTAAAGTATTTCGCAGTGTTGAGTTTAGATCCTCAATTTGATCGTTTGTGGATTTATTTACTATGTCATTGATGTGTAAGCTTGTAAGACTATCAAGAAATCTATTTGTAGTCAGAATTTATAGTATGGCTTTTGAAACCCGTTGTTTGCAGAGCAAGTGGATTTCTTGTTTTAACGGTAAATGTAATAAGACAGTGATCCGATATTCCAGGATTTTCGGGGGAAATTATTAGATCTACAATATCTATTTCTCGTGACAGGACTAAATCTAAGGTTAGATTGTGGCGGTGCGTTGGACCTGAGCCATGTTGTATAAAACCCATTGAGTCAATTATGGCTTCAAAGGCTTTTTGAAGAGGGTCATTGGACTTTTCCATATGAATATTGAAATCACCAAAAATTAAAATACTATCTGCCATGACTACAAGGTTAGACAAGAATTGTGGAAACTCATTGAGGAACATTGTCTATGGTCGGGGGGCCTGTAAATAGTAGCTACAGTGAGGGAAAAAAGTATTTGATCCCCTGCTGATTTTGTACGTTTGCCCACTGACAAAGAAATGATCAGTCTATAATTTTAATGGTAGGTTTATTTGAACAGTGAGAGACAGAATAACAACAAAAAAAAACAGAAAAACGCATGTCAAAAATGTTATAAATTGATTTGCATTTTAATGAGTGAAATAAGTATTCAACCCCTCTGCAAAACATGACTTAGTACTTGGTGGCAAAACCCTTGTTGGCAGTCACAGAGGTTAGACGTTTCTTGTAGTTGGCCACCAGGTTTGCACTCATCTCAGGAGGGATTTTGTCCCACTCCTCTTTGCAGATCTTCTCCAAGTCATTAAGGTTTCGAGGCTGACGTTTAGCAACTCGAACCTTCAGCTCCCCCCACAGATTTTCTATGGGATTAAGGTCTGGAGACTGGCTAGGCCACTCCAGGACCTTAATGTGCTTCTTCTTGAGCCACTACTTTGTTGCTTTGGCCGTGTGTTTTGGGTCATTGTCATGCTGCAATACCCATCCACAACCCATTTTCAATGCCCTGGCAGAGGGAAGGAGGTTCTCACCCAAGATTTGATGGTACATGGCCCCGTCCATCGTCCCTTTGATGCGGTGAAGTTGTCCTGTCCCCTTAGCAGAAAAACACCCCCAAAGCATAATGTTTCCACCTCCATGTTTGACGGTGGGGATGGTGTTCTTGGGGTCATAGGCAGTATTCCTCCTCCTGTAAACACGGCGAGTTGAGTTGATGCCAAAGAGCTCGATTTTGGTCTCATCTGACCACACCACTTTCACCCAGTTCCCTTCTGAATCATTCAGATGTTCATTGGCAAACTTTAGACGGGCCTGTACATGTGCTTTCTTGAGCAGGGAGACCTTGCAGGCGCTGCAGGATTTCAGTCCTTCACGGTGTAGTGTTACCAATTGTTTTCTTGGTGACTATGGTCCCAGCTGCCTTGAGATCATTGACAAGATCCTCCCGTGTAGTTCTGGGCTGATTCCTCACCGTTCTCATGATCATTGCAACTCCATGAGGTGAGATCTTGCGTGGAGCCCCAGACCGAGGGAGATTGACAGTTCTTTTGTGTTTCTTCCATTTGCGAATAATCGCACCAACTGTTGTCACCTTCTCACCAAGCTGCTTGGCGATGGTCTTGTAGTCCATTCCAGCCTTGTGTAGGTCTACAATCTTGTCCCTGACATCCTTGGACAGCTCTTTGGTCTTGGCCATGGTGGAGAGTTTGGAATCTGATTGATTGATTGCATCTGTGGACAGGTGTCTTTTATACAGGTAACAAACTGAGATTAGGAGCACTCCCTTTAAGAGTGTGCTCTTAACCTCAGCTCGTTACCTGTATAAAAGACACCTGGGAGCCAGAAATCTTTCTGATTGAGAGGGGATCAAATACTTATTTCACTCATTAAAATGCAAATCAATTTATAAGATTTGACATGTGTTTTTCTGGATTTTTTTGTTGTTCTCTCAATGTTCAAATAAACCTACCATTAAAATTATAGACTGATCATTTCTTTGTCAGTGGGTAAACATACAAAATCAGCAGGGGATCAAATATTTTTTTCCCTCACTGTATGTAAACGATTTATCAGCCTGGTTAACTTTCATGAGTAAAATTTCAAAAGAATGAAAACCAGTGATGTGTTTAAGAGTAAATTTATATTTACTGTCATAAATATTAGCAACACCCACTCCTTTTTGTGATGCACGGGGGATATGATCACTAGTATAGCCAGGAGGAGAGGCCTCATTTAGGACAGTAAGTTCATCAGGCTTTAGCCATGTTTCACACAAGCCAATAACATCTAGTTTATGATCAGAGATTAATTCATTTACTGCAACTGCCTTTGGAGCAAGGAATCTAACATTTAGGAGTCCCATTTTGAGATGCGAGGGAATACAGTCATTTTTATTTGTGACCGAGGTGGAGGAAGGCTTTATCTTAATAAGGTTGCTATTGTTAGCACTACCTTGTTTAACTTTTCTCAGCCTGGAACGAGTCACAGTCTTAATAGGCAAAACTGTACTAACAACTCTGGCTATGCTATCGACAGACTCCACTATGCTAGCAGGCTGGCTAACAGCCTGCGGCCTGTCCTGCACCCTATCTCATGGTGATAAACATACACCGATCAGCCATAACATTATGACCACTGACAGGTGAAGTGAATAACACTGATAATCTCGTTATCATGGCACCTGTCAGTGGGTGGAATGTATTAGGCAGCAAGTGAACATTATTCCCTCAAAGTTGATGTGTTAGAAGCAGGAAAAATGGGCAAGCTTAAGGATCTGAGAGACATTGACAAGGGCCAAATTGTGATGGCTAGATGACTGGGTCAGAGTGTCTCCAAAACTGCAGCCCTTGTGGGGTGTTTCTGGTCTGCAGTGGTCAGTACCTATCAAAAGTGGTCCAAGGAAGGAAAAGCGGTGAATTGGCGACAGGGTATTGGGCGGCCAAGGAACACTGATGCACGTGGGGTGCAAAGGCTGGCCTGTGTGGTCCGATCCAACAGAAGAGCTACTGTAGGTCAAATTTTTTGAAAAGTTAATGCTGGTACTGATAGAAAGGTGTCAGAACACACAATGCATTGCAGTTTGTTGCGTATGGGGCTGTGTAGTTGCAGACCAGTCAGGGTGCCCATGCTGACCCCTGTATCACTGCCAAAAGTGCCTACAATGGGCACGTGAGCATCAGAACTGGACCATGGAGCAATGGAAGAAGGTGGCCTGGTCTGATGAATCACGTTTTCTTTTACATCATGTGGTATGGCCGGGTGCGTGTGTGTCGCTTAGCTGGAGAACACATGGCACCAGGATGCACTATGGGAAGGAGGCAAGCCGGCGGAGGCAGTGTGATGCTTTGGGCAATGTTCTGCTGGGAAACCTTGCGTCCTGCCATTCATGTGGATGAAACTTTGACACGTACCACCTACCTGAGCATTGTTGCAGACCATGTGCACCCTTTCATGGGAATGGTATTCCCTGATGGCACTGGCCTCTTTCAGCAGGATAATGCGCCCTGCCACAAAACAAAAATGGTTCAGAAATGGTTTGAGGAACACAACAACGAGTTCAAGGTGTTGGCCTCCAAATTCCCCAGATCTCAATCCATTCAAGCATCTGTGGGATGTGCTGGACAAACAAGTCTGATTCATGGAGGTCCCACCTCGCAACTTACAGGACTCAAAGGATCTGCTGCTAACGTCTTGGTGTTAGATATCACAGCACACCTTCAGAGGTGTGAGGCCTCAACGGGTCAGGGCTGTTTTGGCGGCAAAAATGGGACCTACACATTATTAGGCAGGTGGTCATAATGTTATGACTGATGATAGGTGTATATATCAATTTTTTACCCAATTCATCTCCCCTCCTAATTTCGTGATTACGACCTTACCTTAGGAAATATTTTTATTAAAAACAATAATAATAAATATCATTGTTCAGGCTGTGAATCTGTGCTAAAAAAAGGGACTTGTGAGAAAAGCTACAGTACAGAGGCTGACAACTACTTTAAAAGATAAAGAGTGCAGTTGCTGGAAGTGGAGAAATGGAGCACTGGTCAATAATATCAAGAGCTCTGCATAAAACCACCCTGTATTGGAGGGTGGCAAGAAAGAAGCCATTACTCAAAAAGTTACATCTGAAAGCATAAGTGACCCAGCTGCAATGTGGGAAAGGGTTTTGTGGTCAGTGGAGACCAAGACAAGGCTTTTTGGACAAAACTCAAAATGCTTTAAGTGGGGCAAACCTTACACTACCCATGCCTCAACAAACATTATCCCTACATTGAAGTGTGGTGGTGACAGTGTCATGCTGTGGCGGTACCAGCAGGGACTGTGATTAGCAAGGACTGAGCACCTTACATTGAAGTAAGAATGAATCGAGCAACATATTTGGAAATAATACAAGAGAACATGCTTCAGTCTGCAAAAATCTGAAGACTTGGAGGAAATTCACCTTTCAATGGGACAATAACCCCAATTTGAAGGCCAAAGCAACACAAAAATGTACATCTTCTACAATGGGCCAGTTCCAAGCCCTGATCTCAATTCATTGTGTCATTTGTTTTGAAAATTGCTGTCCACAAACCTCATCAAACCAACCAGAACAACCTGGAGCAAATCTGCCAAGAAGAATAGGACCAAATCACTCCGACACTGTCTGAAAATCTGCTACATAATTTAAGGTTTTGTGATTGTCATTCTTCTTCGTTTGTGGTATCATTGAGATGGGGCTTGTAACCAAGCAGTTCACAGTAAGGGTACTACACCTGTTGTATTCGGCACATGTGACAAATAAAAATTTGATTCGCATTTACTTATTCATGCCTGTTGAGACTTCCTTAAAGCAGCTCTGACTCATTGCAATTCCTGAATTCTATTAGTGGCCCCAGAGTTGCCTGTGGGAGGCTGAGCTAAGAGCAAATAAATAATGCTAATGATGATGATCCCTCATCTTGTCATTGTTTGTTTCCCCAGGGGCCCAGGGTGGTGCCAGCACAGGTGTGGGCCAATGGCCGTGGGTCTCCCCTGGTTGTAATTGCTTCCAGCCTTGCTGCCTTCTATCTATGGGCCTTCTCTCTCTCTCTCTCTGTCTCTCACACAGATACACATTTTAATATCCTCTAACTTTGTGGGGACAGAAAAAGTTATTCCCCTTCAAAATCCTGTTTCCTAATCCTAACCATTAACCTTAACCCCATTTGTCACATTTTGCCCAAATATAAGACATAAGCCAGAAATACACTTTTTTCTAGGGTTGACCCTTTCGAAATGTGAGGATTTTTAGTACCCACAAAGTAAAAAGTGACTGACATACACCAATAACTGTCAGTAAAAAAAAGACAAACACACCCCTTCTTGAATGAAGTATCAGACATCAGTACCATCGAACGTTCGCTTGGCATCTCCAGTCCCTAAGCCTTATAGATGGGCAGACCAGCACCAAGCCAGTCCAGACCAGAAAAAGATCCAGCCCTTCAGATATGTGGATGTCTGGACCTCTTTCCAATCTGCCCAATACCATATTTAATTCTCCAAAAGAGAACATTTCGCTGCAAGATTGCAAACCCATTTTCAATGGCTGAGTAATGAAGATGAATAATCATAGATATCAAACTAGGTAATTGAATTTGGTCAGTGGAGCAAATGGCAAGCTATTCCCTATATAGTTTACTAATATTTACTATGTCCCTAGTCAAAATTTGTTGAGTATATAGGGAGTAGGCTGCCATTTGGGATCACATTCAATCTATCGTAAAAAAATGATAGAAAATGAAAGAACAGTTATTCTTCAACAATTACTAAAAAAAAATAATGTCAGAAACTTTAATCTTATGCTTCAGAGGTTCTGTTATTTGGGTTATGTGACATGTTTGCACAAAGACATACATAGCCTATGCACATGCGCACACATTATAAATTATACAAATTATAAAAATAAGCCACTCCCTCAGCTTTTCAATTTTGTTTCTCTGAAAGGTTGAATGCAACAACATTAGGAAGAGGATACTGTAGCTATTTGAAAAACAGCAATAACAAAGAGGAAATGTAAAGTAGTTTTACATAATTTTTTTCAAACATTTACAAAATTGTATGTTTGTTTTTCTCATTAAATCTCAGGGTCAAATTTGAACATGATGGTCTGATGTGATCTGGTTGTACATCCATAACAAGTTATACACTGGTTCTAAATGATAACAATTAAATCTACATGTACAAAGATATTCATGGTTCAAGAAAAAACATTTTGAAAAAACATTAAATCAAGACAAAATCTAAAACAAATGACCAGGTCAGGCTGAGGTTATTTTCCAACCCATTAAAAAATACCTTTTACAAGACCAGTTGCATTGAGGAGCATTAAACAATGTTCTATCATAGGTAACCAATAAAGTCAATATGAAGGTTACCATTTCAGTTTTTTCAGGGTTTTACTTATGGGATGAAAATCTACCGACAAAATCAGCCTCTTCATATTTTTGGGTTGGGAGGGATGAAAAGCTGGACTTTGGGTTAAACAAGGTACAATAGCCACCTCTGGTGGAGAAACCGAACATCCCAGCTATTATCGTCATTGTGAGTGACACTCCAATAAATTAAAAATCATAAAGATTTGTTATTTAACAATGTTATAAAATACAGATTTTTGTAAACACATTATTATTTAATGTTTCTGATAACACTGTATCCCATGAGTAATTGCATTTGTTGGCACCCTTTAAATAGCAGTATGAATTGCCATTCCTGCTTTTTTTATGAGTCATTGCGTTAGGTGGCACCCTTTTAGATAACTGCAAAAAGCCATTTCAATTGAGCTGAATTCATTTTTTTTGTCACTTGATTTTTCCACACAACTGTATGGATCTCATCTCAGAAACATGTTGTTGCGACGGCCTATTGCTATGCTTCTGATGCCTGTGCTCTCTGTCTCTCTGGCCGCTTCCTGTCTGTCTGGGGTTGAGGGGGTTACAGGTCAGGGATGACACGGCAGAGTGTATGTCATGTCTCCCCATTCTGCCGTCTCGACAACCGGCAGCTGAAACTGTTTATAAGGGGAAGTGACCCGTGTCTGAAGGGTTCCTCAGTCGTCCAATCAGATGGCTGCTCAAACCTAGTCACCGCTACCTGTAGCAGAGATGCTTCCTACTCTCTCTTTCTCTTCCCCCCCCCTCTCTCTCTCTCTCTCTCCATCTCACCCTGTCAGTCTTTTACCCTCCCCTCTCCCTTGGCTTCTCTCATTCTCTTCTCTCTCGCTTTTCTCTGAAAGTCAACAGGACAAAAAAGGGAGGCTTGACTCAAAAACATTCAAGCTATCATGGCGTTATTTATGTGTGGTGCGTTAAATGCTGAAACCGGTTTAACTAAGCATGGTTTACACTACACCTAGGACTGGAAGTAGACAGAGAAAAGAAAACCACATCTAGAATATTACAGAGAGTCTGAGAGCGAGAACTCAACATGGAGCTAGATCAAGGTGGAATGAATGCCAACCTGTCGCTGTCAATCCATCTGTTGCCATCACCCAGACAGCCTGGTATTGCTCAATGGAAGACAAAGCTGGCATTCCCAACATGTTCCACCTCTGACCAAACAAATGAACAACTTCCAGTACCATTTCCACTAACTTAGAGGCAGCCAATCATAAATGGGCACTCTGACATTTGATGTATCATGTGCATTTCAATTTATAGGTACTTCAAAAACTTTAATGAAAGCCGTTTGACAGTGGGATAGCGAGCGCGCACGCACCCACGCAAACACACAGTCTACAGGAAAATAATGCATTTTCTTTAATCACAGTAAGAGCTTTATTGATAGAAGCCTGAGCCATAATCACAAGTTAAATCCCACATGGAGAACTATACAGTAATGATTCAACTAACTTTAGAAGCAATGTAAACAAAGCTGAGAGCTTGACCTACAATCTTGGTTTGCATCTGTTGCTCCCCAGAGCCTAGTTTAGGCGGCTGAGGTCAGTCTGGCAAAATTGTTTGTTTTTTGTTGACTTCATGGTTATGACATTGCAAGCAGAGGTAACATAAATGGTTGATGTACTGCATAATATAGTAACATGCGTTGAGGTGAACTTTTCATAAATAATAATGCGCAATTCTATTAAAAAGCCAAATAAAAATTTAGAAAGTGGCATAACGCTGTATTTGCTAACAAAATTATAACAAATTGTCAACAGTTTTAATGTAATCATCATATCACCCACAGGGTCAATTGCTAATGCCTATATACTTTAGAGTCAGTTCAAAAGACAGAGAGCCAGCAGGTGGAAGAGATTATGTGAAATTGGCCGTGGCCTGGCATCAGATCTCCTGGAGTAGATTTGCAGGGAAGAACCCAAGTTTCCGTCCAGTGCTGACTTTCAGATAACCATTCACCTCCTCTCCTTTCTTTACTACAATCTGGGAGACAGACACAAAGATAGAAGTTATATTCATAATAGGTTTTAAGCGTATATTAAACTGATCCCACACCAATGGTCCTACTTGAAACCTTATAAAAAAGGAATCAGAGGAAGAGAAACTTCAGAAATGTAACTATTATTGTTTTAATTTATTATTCAAGAATATAGACTTAGGATGTGTGAATTATCATTAAACTCAGTGATTTAAACTGCCTAGTCAGTATATTGGTTGTCTAGGTTGGTCTTTAACTAAGATTAAGATACCACAATCTATTGCCACTCCCAACCATAGATATGTTCTGTAACCGTGTGCCCAAGTGCATTGACCTTTAAAATAGTATGTACAAAAGATCTAAATTGGAAAAATGTTTATACAGGACATATATTTTACTGTATTTAATATCAACTTATAAGTGCTTCAGAAGAATTAAACATTAAACATTTCATATTACCTAAAACATTACTTTTTAACTTTAATTTTGACTTTATTTGGCATTTTTTGGACTTTCCTGATATATATTGTGAAATAATTTTTCCTAAATGCTAATAAAATGTAAATATGTTTGCCATTAAATGCTGTCAGTCTATAGCAATATTAAAAAAGATTCCAATTAAATTATTTCACGTGTGTCTTTTTTCACCTTTCAAAACATGGCAATTATCCATCTGATAATGAACAATGGTTTACCTGATCTTTTTTTAGTGTGATTTGACCCATCTCTCTGTTACCAACGAAGGAACGTGTCACTTTGTATACTCTCTCTCCCGAATGCACTCTAATGATGTAGTTAGCTGGCAGGAAGCCAGTTCTCTCCCCTATTTTACCCTGAAACACAGGCAGAGAGCGAGGTGAGGTGATACGGGTTTGACTTCCCACGTGTGTCAACAAATGGGTTTGCACTGAAATCTGACAACTGCAGGGCCCTAGCCCCTAAAACCTGCATAATACTGAAAGGTAAGATATACAGCAAAAAATCAAATATGTCCCATCCTACATTAAATGTGGTAGGTGTTGGGGTTAGTTGTCAATATGTCATCTGGACACTCACCCTCCACCATTCCTCATTAGAGTCATCTATCACTGTGATCCGGTCCCCTGCACTACATACAAACACACAGATAAAGATAAAACTGTAGATCAAGATGAACATGAAGATCAAAATGGAGAGATATCGCGACACAGGGAGAGTGAATCAGTGCATGGAGTTAAGTTTACATGAATTATTATCTAGTTTAAGTCTAAGGCAGTGATGACTTACTGTAGGTCCAGATCATCTTTCTCCACAGCTTTGAAGCGATACAGCGCCAGGTGGTAGTGGGACTGAGAGAAAACGCCTAACTTCCCTCCTGGCTGAGGCTTCTTGTTCTAAACACAAAGAATCCAGTCATCCACATTATTGTCATCACCAACATCACCATCATACTATTACCATTATTATTGTTGTTATTAACATCATCATAGTGACCATTATCATAATCACCACAATCGTCATCAACATCGTCATATTCCCCCTTAGCACATTTGTTATCATCACCATCATTATTATCATTATCACCATCAATCATCCCCATCACCACTACCATTATCACCAGCATCCCCACCACTTTTATCACCATCATCATTCCCATCACCACTATCATTATCACCATCATTATCATCATCATCACCCCTCAAGTTCTTACTCTACCTTGTCATCTAGACCAGCTTTGTCTCCTTTCTTGTCTCCTTCCTGGACTGCTGTGTGAAATATGACATTACATCAGTTACATCATTCTTACCCGTAGAGTAGTACAAACAAAGCTCCCTACCAGAATGAACAAACACTTGTAAGAGCTTAGCAGTGCCACTGTGTCAACTACCAGTTAGCAGTGCCACAGCGCAAGCGGTGTCTGTGCAGGGCGTGTGGCATCATCAGAGACCTTTCACACTCATGCCACATACTGTTTGCCCTCCTACCATCAGGCAGGCGGTACAGGTCTCTTCGGTCCCACACCAGCAGGCTAAGGAACAGTTTCTTTCCATCTACTGTAACCCTGCTGAACTACTGGAGTCTGACACTGCCTTGCTAAGTATGATAATGGAAGTTTTCAGTTATTACATATACGTATCTACCTCTGGGACCTCATTGCTGCCATCTCTGCATCCCGGTTGCACATGCTACCATTCTCTATCAATTTGCCTTGATTGCACATTTAGAATACCATTTAGAATTGCCATTTGTACACAAACAACTATTTATCCCACTTGTAACATAAACTATACTTAATTCTTGTAAATTTTCTGCCCTCCTCCATTTGTCTTAACTGCACATATAGTATTGCCATTTGTACTGCATTTGCCTTCATTGCACATCAATATATTCCACTTGTAATATACATATACATACTTGTACATTTTCTGCCCTCTTCTATTTGCACTTCTGGTTAGATGCTAACTGCATTTTGTTGTACTGTACTTGTACTGTTCAATGACAATTAAGTTGAATCTAATCTAATCTGAATCTAAAAAAATCAGCTAGATATTTTCTAATCCTTATAATAATAAGGCCCAGTTATGTAGCATCCAGGAACCTCATCTCCTTTGCTGTAAAATATCCAGTTATACCTACAGATTTTTACTGATCTTCACGTGTATTTACATGTTTGTAAAATCTCCTGTCTGCTTTTGGTAGCCTTTATCTAGAAAAACTTATCAATAGTTTTTACCTTTTTTGTCACACCTTAATATCCACTACTCTCCTCAAAATAACTGTCAATCTTGGGTTACATTCCCCTTAGGCATTGCTGTTTGTAGTTTGTCATTGCAAAGTTGCGTTCCACAGTCCACTGCTGTCCGGAGACCGGGCTCTGTGCCTTTCTCTGCTTGGTGTGGATGTGTCCTCTGCCTTGTCCTTGCTTATGCTGGTTCAGCCTTGCATCAAATGTTCCCTCTAGTTGTGTTTGGTGTGTTAAGCTTTGAACGTGATTCTGCTGTTCTCAGCTGTTTCAGTTCACATAGTCTATTTCATTTGTAAGTTATTCTACTGCTGTGTTTCTAGTCTATCATGGGTGCCTCTGCTGGTTTGTCGGCTCTGTCCCATTTCTCTATGCGGGGGGCAGATGCATGGCTGGGCTTGTACTAGTTGCCGCTGCAGGCCTTCTCTTGTTGGACAGGGGTTTCAGTAGCTGTCTCCGTTGAGCCCTGTGCCATTCCAATGGCTGGCTCCGATGGCTTCCTTGGGTGGATCTGGTGAATCTCTTCCTCCAGTACATAGATCGGCATAGCAGGCACACCCTAATTATCCCAGACTTGCCAGCGGAAGGAACTAGTGGTACTGGTGTCGCTTCATTCCCTACACGGTCTTTGCTAGTTTTTGGCTACCAGTTGCAAGCTGCTAGGTGTGCGATGATTCTCGGTTACGTTCCAGCTTTTGCATGTTAGTGATCGGCTCCATGGGTTTTTTCTCCATTTCCTCCACTGGCATGCTGCAGTAACTGTGTCATCTTGGCAGGCTTGGAATTTCATAATTTTAGGGGCAAGGCCATTTGGAGCTTACAAATAAACAACTTGAATTGCTGATATGAAAATAACATGCATGACATAAAAACATAGATTATTACTTTTTTAATATTATATTAATAACATATTATAACTGATATGTTTTTACCACCTAAAAAGTTAAATTATCATGTTTTAATCCTTGAAATTATATCTACACCTCCCTCAACATTATTATAGATTCTGAAATCCGTCTCATTTTAGAAGTTTTAGTTGGGGTGTTCACATTAGGCCAACAAACACGCAACAGTATTGACAGTTAAGTAACGTTAAGGCTAGCTAGCCAGAAGGATAACATTACCTCAGTTAAGGTGCTTGCACACTGTCCGCTCGCTAGAGCTACAAAGAGGCACTCTCATTCATTTCCAACCAGAGCCAGCGAATCACGGCGACAGCGGGTGGAGCTACTCTAACCCTACGTGCACACTGTCCGCTCGCTCAACTTGCAAATCGTTCAATCTCTGGCGAGCAGTCGTTGAGCCGAATTTAGCGTGCACACTACCCGCTCGGGCAGGGCGTGTCTTCCTAATCTATGCCAGCGACAACCAGTCAACCAGTATAGGGGGAAACATCCATGTCTGCAAATATGAATAAGCATTTAGTATTTGCGTGACTCCACTACTAAAAATGTATTACTTTATGCAAGTATCACGCACCTGTGATCCCAACGATCTCTGAAAACCTCAGTGCATCATTTTTTTAGAATTATATCTCTGCATGAAGCCATTATACATTTATACATAATGGCTATACAATTATACATTTCTCTCGTCAATTTATTTAAGCTAGCGAGTGATTTTTTAGCTAGCGAGTAGAAAAGAGAAGGGACTTCAAGATGCAGAGAACATCTGCCCTGCTATTGGTAGTCGCCGAACTCCGTCACTGCCCACTCGCTGGAAATTTGCATAAAGTTGAAAATATCTCAACTCTCAACTGTCGCTGGGAGAT
The DNA here is from genome assembly GCA_016801175.1 of Esox masquinongy. Taxonomy (NCBI): domain Eukaryota; kingdom Metazoa; phylum Chordata; class Actinopteri; order Esociformes; family Esocidae; genus Esox; species Esox masquinongy. Next base: position 75,405 of record JACXGI010000424.1, read on the forward strand.
TTTGTCTCTGAGAACAGCTCCGACAGCTGTCGCCGTGATTCGCTGGCTCTCGTTAGAAATGAATTAGAGCGTGCCTCTTTGTCGCTCTAGCGACCGGACAGTGTGCACGTAGGATTACTCCCCTCTCGCCCCTTCTCTGAAGAGATCAGGACGACAGAGGTTGGGAAAGCGCTTGCTGTGCAATGTGATGTTAATGATGGTTATGTTACAGACGTAGCAAAAAGTGCGACCTAAACAAACAAATACAGTGACTTATTTGTCCGCGGAGCAAGTAATTTTTGTTTTTTAATATTTCACCACAAAGCTGCCATGTAGAGTGATGTCATACCAATCGTTACTTCTCGGAGCTCTCAAAAAGCGTTCAGGTGTATTCTCCCACTCGGAGGTCGGAACTTTCCCACTTCCCAGTTGCTCATGAACGCACCTTCCAAAACGGAGAGATTGGATTCAGATAAGCACTAAATAAGTCTGATATCTATCAATAACTAGCTAGCTTGCTTACCTGCATGTAGTCTGTTCTTGTGGTTGTTCTCAGTTGTGAACAAACTCCTGAACATGAGATTTTGACAGCAGGGGCACAAAAGCCATGGTGACCGTAGGGCATACAATGATTTTCGGGGCATCACGACCAGAGCGAAGGGCAACAACGGCCACGGCCATCGTGAAATTCCTACGCTGCATCTCGGTCTTGTTTCCTTGAGCCTGACAAACGGTGCCCGGAGGAGCGGAATGTGAGGGAGTGAGCACTCCATGCGTGCACACAGCCCAGAGAATTGGACAAGGTGCCTAGCTCCTGGGTCAGTTGCCCTCTCGGGTTGTGGGCTGCCTTTGAGCAGAGCCCTGTTTTGGTTAATGCATACTTCAGTGGCTCGCTTGTTCCTGAACAATTTCTTCGACCTCTGGTCAAGGAATGGAGAGGCATTTAGGTGTGAGTGCCTCCATTTCTTCCCATTTTGCCTCTATGCAGCTTGTTGGGCTCAACAGGCCCCGGTTTTGTCTTCTCCCTGATGTGGTTTTGTGCTTTTGACTTCTTCCGCCAGGATAGGGCTAGGGATGTCCAGATCCGATCACGTGATCGGAAATCGGGCCCGATCACGTGGTTTCAGACTCGATCGGAATCGGACGTTACCTCCCAATCAGGACTCGGATAAATATGTATATATTTTCTCATTATTTTTAACACATCTATAGTTATGCGGTGGCACAGAGTTAGACCCTTTTGACTCCACACAGAAACAGCAACGTGTGCGGCATGACATCACTTTGTTGCAGAGACGCTATTGGTTAAATGCCGGCAAAGTAGAACACGGAAGCAGCTTGAAGCGGAAAGCGCGAGTATGTCTGTGGTCTGGAGGTATTATAAAGTTGATGACAACAACATTGTCATAGCAAACTGTGAGATATGTAAACTTGGGATTGCAAGAGGTGGAAAGGAAAAGGCTACATTTAACACAACAAACCTGATACGGCACCTCAAAAACAAACACCCGACACAATACAGCGAGTTTACCCAGGCAACCCAGCCGAAGACTAGTCAGCTCACGCTGCAGGAGAGTTTGAAGAGGAGAGAAAAAATGCCCCGTGACAGCGCGAAGGCGCAGGACATCACAGCCAAGATAGCACAAATGATTGCAATGAGTGACCTGCCATTCGCCTTTGTAGAGAACCCGGATTTCTTTTATGGCACTTTTATTTTTTTATTTGTTTAAATGCCTGCCGGGTATTTTAATACCCCATCTCTCCTTCCTCTGCTCCACTCTACCTCCTTCAGTCTTGGCCTGTTTTCGTCCTTCAGTCAGTTTTCCTCCTTCAGTCTTGGCCTGGAGGCTATTGCCAACCCCTGTGATGGTGATGTGCTAGTAGAGACTTCTGTTTGTCTTGCGACCACCTACTGTACATTTCACAGTAGGTGGTTTAATCCATGCCGAGTTTTGCAGTTCACTTTCTGAGGTGGTAATTTCTTTGCTATCGGCACTGTGTGGTTGGAACAGCCACAAGACGGGCGGGATGTTAAACCTTCTGTTCTGGATTTGTTTGTTTACACTATTTGCATGTGTTCCAGTTCCGACAGCTCACTGCTATACTCGATTCGGGCTACCAGTTTGGTTCACATCCATCGCTTTGGAGGACGCTTGCTTCCGTGTGTCAATCCACCCCCCCCCATGCATTTAACAGATTTTGTGCTTACTGATCTACTTCTCTCACTCGTTCACTCTCCGGGGTTCAGAGTGGATCTGATGTGGAGTTTTCTGACTCCATCCTAACAGGTTCGGTTTTGGGTCGCAAGTTGGATCTGGTTCTTAAGCGTGTATTCACTTCTGTTCACCGTTTGAGAGCTTTCTTGCAGGTCCCTTTGCAGATTCCATTTCGGGGTGTTAATGCACTTTTGCAACTGCCTTTGTCTCCTGGAATTGATGGCTTTTCTGGTGGCCATCATCCGTCTTGAGCTGTCACGGATGTAGTCAGTACAGCGCTACTGCTGACTGAAGGCCCGAGCCCATAACGCTATCTTCATCGTTCTGCTCTATGTGTCCCCTTTGGGCATGATGACCCCTTGGAGTGGTCCCCAACTGTTTTTACAGAGAACTTCTTTAGGCAGAGTTTCCTGTTGTAAATTTGTATCCACAGAAACCTCTCCTATGTGTTGGGGGGCAGTGTGTAACTTCCGCTCAGTCAGGGTTTTGCACCCCACTATTTTCCTACAATCTTTGGCTATTTTTCTAGCCCTTCAGTGGCTCCAACCCTCCCTTGGGCAAGCATGTCTGGTCAAGGCCGATGACAGAATAGCGGTGGTTTGTGTCGATAGACATGGTGGGAAGCGCTCCCCCAATCTGTTGAAGATGGCGTGTTCATTTTGGGTGTGGAGCAATCGCCTTCTACAGTATCTGTCCAGTGTTCTCAATCTAGGCGATGATTTTATCTTATGGGGGGTGCCTCTTCCCATTGGAATGGAACCTTCTCCCCCATGCTATTGTGCAGATCTGGTAGAGGTTTGGCAGGGCCTGTGTTGATCTCTTTGCTCACCAGGGAACATGTACTGCCGCTCTTTCTTAATGGGAGATGTGCACGCTCCTTTGGAGGTGGGCAAGTTTGCACACCAGTGGCTGGGGTCTCTCCTTTACGCATTTCCACCTATTGCTATTGTCAACCCAATGGTGGAGAGAGTACATTTGTTGTCTGCCAATTCAGTGGGACTGGCGCCTTTGGTGCTTTCAGCTTTGGGGACAGATTTTCTGGCAGCCTTACTCGTCTGGTTCCTGATTTCCTATGGCCCATATCTTTTTTGGGCAGGTTGCCTCAGTCCCTAAAGTCATTAATCTGCTTATCCGGCTTAATGGCACTGTGTACAGTCGCCATTATGGCACCGAAGTGACCAACTGAAAGGGCACCTTGGGATATGTATATAATATTTGTTCCCTGAGGGAAGAAAAGAGGTGCCACTATTCATGGACCCCATGCCATTCATGCCACAGTGAAGAGTGTTTCTGAAATCAGTGAACAGCTGTAGCTGGGTATTTTAAATCACAGGAGGTAGGGCTCCTGGCTACTAAACACCTCTAGGGCCTTATCAGGCATGACTGTATTTGTTTTCATGAACATGCTTCATGCATGCCTGTTCTGTTCCCTATAGTGGCACCTCATTCCCTCCCTCAAGTAACAAAGGTTATGTACATAAATAAGGTTTACAGACAAGTTAATTACATTGGAACTCATTAGGGCTCTGCAAAACACGCTTCTCATCAACAAAGGCATGTGTAAAATCTCTATTTACTCTACTTACCATCCGGGAATATTTTCCTCGATCTCAACAAGTTGTTCAAAATCATCTTTTTTCCCCAGGCTACTAGCAAAGTCATCAATCTTTTTTAGTTGTTTTCTAATGTCAAAAATGTATGACTTTAGAACAGTGTTTTTTAGTCGTACTACCTGGAGATTTTGTTGATAGCGACAAATTAAAATAGACGATATGTAAAAATATCAAAGCAAATGGATGTTAAAAAAAATGGAAGTTGAAAAAAAATTACCATTAAGAAAATAAATTAAACAATAATGCATTCAATTGTGCTTTATAAATTCAGTAGCCCAACGAACAGCAGCTGTTTTGGCCAGAATACTGTGGGCGTAGTAGCCTAACAACATTGAACAGCACAGTACAGTAAAGATATACTTAACTTACCTGAACACTGAAAAGTCAATATAGTTTTGCTCTGGCAATTAATTTTACAATTCATGTCCAGCATATCTGACTACTTTCACATCTCTGTATTCCTCTTTCTACCTCAGTAAAACCTCAGTCATTGGTAGGTACACAAAATCATAGGCTACAATTGTGCTTAAGTTCATGTGCTGTCTGCAAAACTGAAAAGCGGATAAATGAAATGGGGTATTTGACATTAGGCAAGGCCTCATTACAATACCAATTTGGAAAACGTGTGATAAAATTATATTATTTATTAGTGTCGCACCATTGGACTTACACAATATAATCATAGAGGCTACAATTTTAGCACATATCGTGCGTGATGGACTAAGCCATCTAGCCTGGTTAATGCAAACCACATGACTACACAGCCAATAAAAAATCAAGCAACGGACCTACAGACAATCAACTAGTTGATTGTATGGGGTCAGCCCTAGCTCCAGCATAGATAGAAAATACTAGAAAACAGTCTGTAAAATGACTCACCACAATCCCCTCCTCCTTCCTCTGGCTTGTCAGGCTGCTGTGACTCATCTTCATCCATCATCATCATCATCAACATCTTAAAGGAGAAAAAATATTAGATCAGTGATGGCAACTCCCATTTTTAAATGACAAAACACTTCTGCGTTTATCCTTTCCTTCCAGTAGGGACTGCTTTTGACCAGAGACGCCAGATGAAGGAAATATCTTACCATCAAATGTACACCCTCAAACTCACGTTTTTCTTGTCCTCAGATCCCTTCTTGCGCTCCTTGTTAGCCATGATCACACCAATACGCAGGGTCTCAAAGACTGGGTCAGTGCGGTTGGACTGAGCTGGTCACAAAACAATAGTGGATAATAACACTGAACACCAAAAATATACTGCTACCCTACAAACAAGTATGTGTCTTTAGGATGACGGTTTGTCCCTGGAACACCAGGAGTTTGTGTCTTGGTCCTAAGGATGCCCTGTGTTTGCTGGGTATTTGTAAATTTTATTTAAAATCATATAATATAGTAAGTCACTATGAATGTGGCACATCTTTGCATGAAGGTGGTCACTGAGAAGTTCTATCAACATGTTATAGTGCGCTAACCGAAGTGGAGACACTTTCTCTGCATGTAATATAAGGTCCTATTGAATAACTCTTGACAATAGGTTGGACTGAAAGCATCCAGAGTGTGTGACTGGACACACTGACCTACCCAAAGAAGAAAATAATTTGAAAGATATTCTTTGTCTTTCCATGTCTTTTTAACATCTTGTGCTTATAAGGTACTCACAGAAGGGCAGAAGTTGACTGACTGTGGCATTCTGTTGGCTGCTGTACAGAGGAGAGCTGTAGGCCCGTCTGAAACCTGGGGGCTGAGAGGAAGAAGACATGGAAAAGGACAAAGATTAGGAAGAGGACAGAGTAGGAGGACAAAAATACAAGAACGAAAACAACTTGATTCCAACCATATCTATCAGGAATTACGATCATATGTCACTATTTTGTATCAACATACAGTTGTGCTCATAAGTTTGCATTCCCTTACAGAAATTGTGAAATTTTGGCATTGATTTTGAAAATATGACTGATCATGCAAAAAACTCTTTTATTTAAGGATAGTGATCATATGAAGCTATTTATTATCACATAGTTGTTTGGCTCCATTTTAAATCTTCATGATAATAGAAATCACCCAAATGGCCCTGATCAAAAGTTAACATACCCTTGAATGTTTGGCCTTGTTACAGACACACAAAGTGAACCACACAGGTGAAAATGGCAATTAAAGGTGAATTTCCCACACCTGTGGCTTTTTAAATTGCAATTAGTGTCTGTGTATAAATAGTCAATGAGTTTGTTAGCTCTAATATGGATGCGCTGAGCAGGCTAGATACTGAGGCATGGGGAGCAGAAAAGAACTATCAAAAGACCTGCGTAACAAGGTAATGGAACTTTATAAAGATGGAAAAGGATATAAAATGATATCCAAAGCCTTGCAAATGGCAGTCAGTACTGTTTAATCACTTATTAAGAAGTGGAAAATTCAGGGATCTCTTGATACAAAGTCAAGTTCAGGTAAACCAAGAAAGATTTCAGCCAAAACTGCCAGAAGAATTGTTCGGGATACAAAGAAAAACCCACAGGTAACCTCAGGAGAACTACAGGCTGCTCTGGAAAAAGACGGTGTGGTTGTTTCAAGGAGCACAATACGACGATACTTAAACAAAAATGAGCTGCATGGTTGAGTTGCCAGAAAGAAGCCTTTACTGCGCCAGTGCCACAAAAAAGCCCGGTCACAATATGCCCGACAACACCTTGACATGGCTCACAGTTTCTGGCACACTGTCATTTGGAGTGACGAGACCGAAATAGAGCTTTATGGTCACAACTATAAGTGCTATGTTTGGAGAGGGGTCAACAAGGCCTATAGTGAACAGAATACCATTCCCACTGTGAAGCATGGTGGTGGCTCACTGATGTTTTGGGGGTGTGTGAGCTCTAAAGGCACGGGGAATCTTGTGAAAATTGATGGCAAGTTGAATGCAGCATATTATCAGAAAATACTGGCAGACAATTTGCATTCTTCTGCACGAAAGCTGCGCATGGGATGCTCTTGGACTTTCCAGCAAGACAATGACCCTAAGCACAAGGCCAAGTCAAACGTGTGATTCATGCAAGATGACCAAAGACTTTGCATGACCTGGAGGCATTTTTCCAAGACGAATGGGCAGCTATACCACCTGCAAGAATTTGAGGTCTCATAGACAAATATTACAAAAGACTGTACGCTGTCATTGATGCTAAACGGGGCAATACACAGTATTAAGAACTAAGGGAATGCAGACTTTTGAACAGGGGTCAGTTAATTTTTTTCTTTGTTTTGTTTGCCATGTTCTGGTTTATGATTGTGCCATTCTGTTATGACCTACAGTTGAAAGTGAATCCCATAAGAAATAACAGATGTGTTTTGCCTGCTCACTCATGTTTTCTTTATAAATGGTACATATATTACCAATTCTCCATGGGTATGCAAACTTTTGAGCACAACTTTAAATTGCTGCAATTACGTTCGCTGTTAACATATCCCCTGTTCTATTGATCCTTAATGACTCGTTATTACGTTGCTCCTTCACATTTCACTATTTTGTTGGTCCTTAACATAATCAATTGAAAATGAAAAACGCTTCGTTATGAATAATATTTACGGTTAACGGTTAAGGATAACTTAGGGTCAGGTTTAGGCAAGACAATACTAAGGTTAGGGTTAGGATGAAGGTTAAGGGTAAGGTTACTAAAACAGAAACACGCCTGTCTAAACAATACAATTCCCCAACAAAAAAAATTCTTGCCTTTCGCTGGAATCGACCTCTAAACCATCAGAATGAAAATTGTTCCTGGAAATGCCCACACACCATCCCCAACCACACTGCCCTAGCCATCAACCACTCTATGTAAATGGTACTTCTTATATGTTGACACTGAACGTAATTGCCATTCATTAAGGACCAATGGCACTTAGATATGTTGATATTGAACGTAATAGCACAGTTGATATGTTCATACTGAACGGAATTGCGTTTTACAAAATAGTTACACTTTTTTATTTGATTGATCCTTGATCAAGTACTGCGCAGCAAACTTACAATCTTCCCAAAGCATTTCTGGAATTCCACATAGGACTGGCATTGGTGGTGGATGTTGGTTTTACAGTTCTTACACCTCAGAGCAAACTTATTATTCACTGAAAAATATTCAGAACAGAGAATACAACACACAGGATCCATCACTTTAAAAAAAATGTTTTAGGTATGAGTAAAACAAAAAGACGATGTTGATCCCTTTAAATAACTCTGTCTAAACAATAATGTCTGTACTGTTCTATGCTGAAAAGAATCACCTCACTTTGTGACACTGTGTCAGTGCCGCAGATTGCAACCCACTGAGTGAAGTCTCTTACACTTGCAGAACTTACGGACTATCATGCGGGCACAGACGTCACAGAACTTAGGCTTCTTGCAGTAGTGGTCCTTAAACTTGTGAGGTTTATCATTGACAGGTCTGACTGGCTCAGGGGGAGGGGGCTCCTCCTCCTCCTCTTCTACCTCCTCATCATAGATGAAATACACCTGAACAGGCAGAAAGAGGAAGGATTGGCAGGTGAAGAGGTGAGGGAAAGAAGAGAACAGAGTGGAACAGGAAAGAACAGTCGAAGAGAAAGGGAGAGACTTTTGAAACATGTACCGAATCTCTCAAAAGTATTCCCTCTTGGACTCCACATTTTATTGAGTTACAACGTGAAATCAAAATTAATTTAATTAGTATTTTTGACACTAATCAACACCAAAAAGTCCATACTGTCAAAGTGAAAATAAAATCTATAAATTGATTACAAACACAAAACAGAAAATAATTAATTGCGTAAGTATTCACCCCTTCAGTCAATATTTCATCGAGACACATTTGGCAGCAATTAAAAGCCATGAGTCTATTCAGATATGTATCTACAAGCTTTGCTCATTTGGACACAGCAACTTAGGTAACGTTGCAGGCAGGAGGCAGGACACATTTGCAGGGAAAACAGGATTTTTAATAAAATAACAAATATGTAACAAAACAAAATCTGAAACTGAAAACACAACCTGGAAACAAAAACAACATTACAAAGGAATGGAATCCAAGTAATAACTGACAAGACAGGAGGACAGAAGGAACATAGGTTACGGCAATATCAACAAACAGGTGTCCATGCAACAAATGAGGGAGAGAGGGCTTTGGATTTCACATTATATTTCTAATAAATTTAGAACAATTTGCATATTTTATTTTTCACTTTGACATTATTGACTTTTTTTGGGTTGGTCAATGGCAAAAATCCCTAATTACATTTTGATTTGATGTTGTAACACAAAATGTGGGTGAATAATATTGGTTGTTGCATACACACACACACAGCTCTTAAAATAAACTTCAACAGAAGAGAGACTCAGAGGACTATCAACTGCTACTTATGACTGACACTGACATTGTTACTAAATAAAGTTTATGCTCACACACACACACACACACACACACACACACACAGGATTAAAATTGTTGAACTGTCTACCTATTGTCCACACATTACATATGTCGGTTAGTCAGTTGGGGAATGTGTGTGTGTTTGTTTGTGCGTGTGTGAGTCTGTTTCCCAAAAGGCACCCTAACCTACATTAGTGCACTGCTTCTGACCAGGGCCAATGGAGCTATGGTGAAAAGTAATGTGCTACAGTACACGGGCTGTCATTTGGGGAGCAGCCACTTCTCACCGTGTTCTCCTCCTCTTTCACTAAGTTCTCGGGGTGTGGAGGGTTGTCGTGGATATCAACAGAGTCTTTATCCTCCAATCTGAAAGGGACAGAAAGTCTTGACAAACAGGTATTTAATACAAATGGTATTTAAAATCACTCTGGATATAAAAAAAAAGTTTGATCAAGAATATCTTACGCATCATATGTAGCCATAGTGCATGTGTTAAGCTCTGGTTCCTGTCAGACAGCAGAGGGAGCCGTAAGATGCAGAAAAGACTTAGACTGCTAAAGCTGCTTCTTCTTTTGTTGTAAGCCCTTCTTTTGTTGTAACCCTAACCCTAACACATTAGTTATGTATTTGGTATTGAAACATGTACAATGACATAAACAAACACATTAACTGTGTCAACAAACATAATTACTGTGTATTTAGTATTACCATGTAATGATGTCATTTTTAATAGCATGTATTGTAGTTATCTGTTAACCACAAAAGTAGATATAGAAATCTACATGAATGTTAATTGTCATAGGTTTCGTAATCATTCAATTTTTGTTGCTTGACCATGAAAAGTCATGTTAGTACAGACGTGGAGAACAGGGTTAGCGTATTAAAGTGCCATCTTCTAAATGTACTTTTTGTACAATTTCTTAATAAAAGACATTGTAACATGAAGGCATTCTAACAGTTTAACTTAATTTTGACAATTGAGTGAGATTATTTGAACTCACCGTCCCTCAAAGTTCCTCACCAGTGAAAGAGGTTCTCAACCGGCGAGCGGTCCACTCAAGGCATGCCCAGACGAATAAAACCATAGACGGTTTGGTGGGCTCTGTGCATCAGTTCTAGATTATTCTCCTGGTCCTTTCTAAATGGCACCCTAGTCTTTGCATAGTAACCTACTGTGGACCTTAACAATATAGACCCAGTTTGAAATGAGTGTACTAAATAAAGAGTAAGGTGTCATTTAGGGCACAGCAATAGCAACTGTCCAAACAGGGTTTAACAGGTGGGAGTTTGAGTTATGCTGCAGCCCAACCCTGTCTCCTGTGGGAGGTTAGTGTGTTTGTGCGCGTGTTTGTGATTCAGGTCTACAGTACATATGTATGAGGATACGATGTCCTCACAAAGATATTGAAATCGGACAAATCAGCCCCACTAGGGAAAATGTGATTTTCAGCTGCGGGGTTAAGTTTAGGGAAAAGGTTAGAATTGGGCATAGTGTTAGAATTGGGGCTAATTTTAGGTTTAGGTATTACAGGTTAGGTTTAGTGAGTGTCTTGGACAACTCAGCCATTACACACAGTGCACAACGGTTTAGTAGATAAAAGAAGACACCCAATCACAACTCTCTTAACCTAAAATGATTAGAACATCAATAAATGTTTATTCAAAAAACATTATTCATCCATTTGTTGTATGTGGGTCGGTGGGCCATGTTGACAAATTACAGGAAAGCTTTGAACCCCTGAAGTCCTATTTACAGTTATTTGATTATGAGTAGTACTTCCTGGTTTTTTAGAAATGTTAAATAAATCACAGTTGTGTAAAGAGGTTGATAAAATTGGACCAGTGCTAATAGACTATGTATGGATGTGTCAAAGTTAAAATTGGCTTTACATATTGTAATAATTTATAAGAAGATAAAACTATATTTTTGGCCACTGATGAACACCAGTCTAAAATCTGCATATTGAGTTTGTTAATTCTTATTGATTCTTATTGCTAGAAAGGAGACTTCGCAATAGGTGATGACAATCGCAATTGGTAACAACCTACCCCCCTCGAATTAAAACAGAAAATTAAAATTTCTACAAGAGGATTTTACTTCTAGATAACCTAGATAAACCATCTGGTGTTTCCCAAATCAAGTGCTAAGTGTTAGGGTTAATTTGAATTCTTAATAGGGCGACTTTGCGTCAGGATCACATTGTTCATACCTGAGTCAACATCTGGACAGTGAGTGAGATTTTTAGCACCATGGAAGAAGAGCAGCTCAGTCTTGTGAAGGTTAAGCTTGAGGTGGTGGATCTACAGCCAGGAACGCAGAGATACATGTTGTCATCTGGGTGTAAGAATGGGGAAAGGAGATAAAAAGCTGAGTGTCATCTGCCATAGAAAAAACTATGTGAGTATATGACAGAGGCAAGGGAGTTTGTGGATAACAACAAAACATGAGAGGGTTTAGAACCAAGCCTTTGGGAACAACCAGCAGTTAAAATTTGCGCTGCTGACACAGATCCTCTCCATGTCCCCTGGTTGGAGCGGCCTGCCAGGTTGGATGGAATACAAGAGATTGAACCTGAGACACCCAGATCTGAGAGGGTGGAAAGTAGGATGTGATGGGTCACAGTGTCAAAGGCAGCAGATAGATCTAGGAGGATGACAACAAAGGAGAGAGAGTTAGCTGGGGTACAAAGAGGAGAGCATAACAGATAAGTAACAAGACAGTTGGTTGGAGACAGCACACTCAAGTGTCTTAGAAAAGAAAGATAGAAGGGATACTGGCCTGTAGGTTTCGAGAAACCACAGATCAAGTGTCGGATTCTTTATAAGGCCATCTTTGAGAGACAAAGTCAGTGCTCAGTGAGAAATTGATAAGGGAGGTAAGGAATGGGAGAAGGTTTCTAGAGATGGTATGAAGAAGGGAGGAAGGGGATAGGATCAAGAGGGCATGATGTCAGGCCATCACAATCTGCAAGATATCATCTGGTAAGAATGGCAGAAAAGCAGTTGGGTGTGTGAACATTTAGAGGGCCCTCAAAGCTGAGTGAATGAGGATGGCAGGTGGAGGGTTAATGAATGAGTGTGAAAAAAGAGTTTCCTGGTTTTAGATGAAGAAGCTTGTTTTCAAGTGAGAGAAAGTAAATTCAACAGCAGATTGCAAAAAAAGCAAAGCTAAAAAGAAGTGATTGGAAGGACGCTGGGTCATTCTAAAGCTTGGTTTCTTCCATTTCTGCTCATCTGCCCAAAGACCACTACTGTCATTTAGCATCAGAGGAGGGGAAAACAGAGCAGGCCTGGAAGAATGGGGGCAATGAGAACTTAGGACTTAGAAAGCGAGGAGGGTATGGTAGAAGAGGCAGATTCAGGAGGCGTCTAAGACGGGTGGAGGCTGACACTTCAGTTGGGACTCTTTGACTTCCAGAAAGGACAGACATTGGTTGATGATTGTATATGTAAGGCTTTAATGCAGAAACTTCCAGACTATCTATAAAGGATCTGTAGAGATTCTGGGTGGACCTACAGTAGGTCTCTTATGTGTTCCCCTACTCATAGGAGAAGATTCATTATTGTTATCTTGGCTAGGGGAGGGGGTACACAGTGTTTTAAATGCAATGGTATCGATAAGGGTGGGAAAAGTTTATTTTTTGAAAAGAATCTGTGATTAATAATTTGAGTTTTTGAAAAAAATTTTACTAAATTAGAGGCTAGAATTTTCTTATTTTCAATGTAAGATGAAGGTCAAAAAAAGTATTTTCCATAGCCTTTTCTGCTCATCTTTAACATGAACGCCAATAATCATGGAAGGCACTGTATAATTGAAGATGTGACCAGCATAGTATTATTCATATCTAATCATTAAATTATCATTAAATATCTGCACCCATCTACTGACATTGAATCATGTTTAAAATTGATGGCAGATAGAACCTTACTCTTTTTGAAGATATCATTTAGTCCCAATTTCTTCAGGTGGTGACTAGTCAGGCCGGGCAAATGGGGCCTGGGCCCAGGGGACTCTGACCATTAGGGACCTCAGGCTACAAGGCACCCCAAGGCCCTTAAGGGTCCGATGCCCTTGGGACAATCTACTGTGAAATCAATATGTAGATAGACTGATAGTGTTTGAAAAAGTGGACCCCTCAATACATCAAGTGCCCCCTGACTACCAGGCTCCCCCGGATCCATCTCTTACCAGGCTTCTCCTCAAACCATACTAAGGCCACTCCACTACCCATACCAGGGTCCCTCGACAACCTATACCTCTATATAGCCTCTAACTACCAGCGTGTGTTAAATATGAGACCTATATTTAATATTATATATTCAATATTATATACAGTATATTTATATTTGATATTTCCATGAATTTGAGACAATAATAATAGTCAATAATACAGTGGATATAAAAAGTCTACACACCCCTGTTAAAATGCCAGGTTTTTGTGATGTAAAAGAATGAGACAAAGATAAATCATGTCAGAACTTTTTCCACTTTTAATGTGACCTACAATGTGAACAATTCAATTGAAAAACAAACTGAAATGTTCGAGGGGGAAAAATGAAAAATAAAAACCTTACAATAACCTGGTTGCATAAGTGTGCACACCCTCTTATAACTGGGGATGTGGCTGTGTTCAGAATTAACCAATCACATTCAAACTCATGTTAAATAGAAGTCATTACACACCTGCCATCATTTAAAGTGACTCAGATTAATCACAAATAATGTTCAGCTGTTCTAGTAGGATTTTCCTGACATTTTCTTAGTTGCATCTCAGAGCAAAAGCCATGATCCGCAGAGAGCTTCCAAAGCATCAGAGGGATAACAATTCTCAGAGTTGGGGAACATTGTCAGAGCAGAAGGAAGCAGGTGTTCTTCCAGGATAACCTTGTAATTCGCTTGATTCATGCGTCCTTCACAAAGACAAATCTGCCCAATTCCAGCCTTGCTGAAGCATCCCCAGATCATCACTGGTCCAAATAACACAATGGGTGCGAGACACTGTGGCTTGTAGGCCTCTCCAGGTCTCTGTCTAACCATTAGACGACCAGGTGTTGGGCAAAGCTGAAAATTTGACTCGTCAGAGAAGATGACCTTACTCCATTCCTCTACGGTCCAATCCTTATGGTCTTTTGCAAATTTCAGCCTGGTTCTTCTTTGCTTCTCATTGATGAAGGGCTTTTTTCTAGCTTTGCACGACTTCAGCCCTGCCCCTAGGAGCCTGTTTCGAACCGTCCTCGCCGTGCACTTCACCCCAGCTGCTGTTTACCATTCTTTTTGTAGGTCACTTGATGTCATCCTACAGTTTTTGAGTGACATTCGAATGAGTTGACGGTCATCTCGGTCAGTTGACAGTCGTTTTTGCCCTCTGCCAGTCTGTAGCTTTGTTGTCCCCAGTGTCTGTTGCTTGACCTTGTTCTTATGAACTGCCGTCTTTGAAATTTTCAGGATGTATCCCTCTGCCAGTAAAGCCAGAATTGAACCCTTCTTTTCCTCACTCAAAGCTTTTCTTTTCAACTCTTTTGTCATGCTGTATAGTTATTTTTTTATTCAAATTACCTTTGAGGTACTACTTGCACTGTTTTTGCCATCCAGCTAGTTCTATTGCAAGAGGATAATGATGACCACAGCAGTGATTTTTCATACTTTTCCTCGTAAAATTAGATTTGGTTCAGGTAATCACCTAATCAGTACCTCATTAAGTAAAATGAGGTGTGTCTGTGTTGGAATTTAACAGACACTGGAATGGAATGGCTGCCATACATGTAGAGATGCTGATTTAAGAAAAATTAGGAGTGGTCTCTTAATTTTTTCCGGAGCTGTATATTGATTTTTATTATTGGTGTTTAGAATTATTTTGTAGGTTTTAGTTGTAAAGCTTGCTATGTTTGTTCTCAGCCTCACTAAGTAACTTTGGATAAAACAAAGCATTTGCTAAATGACTTAATGTAAATGTAATTTTTTATATTTTAGTTGAAATTAATACATTAATAATAATATTGATACAAAAGCACATTATATCATTTTCACAACATTTAGGCTATAATAAAGCTTCAAATTATTATGATTTGAAATAATTTGTACATTTCCTAACACCAGAACAATAATGCAGAAATTACACTAGAAGAATATGATTGACCACTGTTACATTTCAAGAGAATTTTAAAGGACGCAAGAGAGGTGATATTACAGAAAAAAGTAAAAATGTTTCCGTAATCAACTTGAAAATCTAAGAGGACAAGGAGATGTTTTACATGAAGGGGACTTTTTGTGCACAAACATTGTGAATTCAGGGGTGGGGGGACTCCAAAGACACTTGTG
Organism: Esox masquinongy; assembly: GCA_016801175.1. Lineage (NCBI taxonomy): Eukaryota > Metazoa > Chordata > Actinopteri > Esociformes > Esocidae > Esox > Esox masquinongy. The sequence continues at coordinate 90,922 of JACXGI010000424.1, forward strand.
CCAAGGGGCCTCATAGAATGTAGATCCGTCCTTGGGAAAACTCCTTTGATTGTTTATCTGTTTTAATTTATTACAACTATTTTTGCCAGGCTTTGAAAGAGCAGTAGTCAGCAGTTTAAACCAATGGAACACCTTAGGAAACACCGCATTTGATTTTGACTGAATTAAATATACAGTACCAGTCAAAAATGTTAACATACCTACTCATTCAAGGGTATTTCTTTGACCATTTTTCACACTGTAGAATAATGGTGAAGGCACCAAATGAAACAATCCACATGAAACAACACACATGTAGCAACCAAAAAAGTGTTAGACAAATTAAAATACATCCCATATTGTAGGTTCTTCAAAGTTGCCACCCTTTGCATTCTCTCAACCAGTTTCATGAGGTAGTCACGCATTTCAATTAACAGATGGGCCTTGTTAAAAGGCAATGTGTGGAATTTCTTTCCTTCTGAATGTGTTTGAGCCATTCAGTTATACTGTGAAAAGGTAGGGTAGTATACAGAAGACCATCGATTTCTGCAGTGTAGTAGCCCAAATTATGGCAAGAACAGCCCAGAGACGCTAAGAGGAATGACAGTCCATTACTTTAAGACATGAAGGTACAGAAATCCACCCAGAATATTTCAAGAACTTTCAAGTGTTCAATATTTTTTCAAGTGCAGTTGCAAAAACAATCAAGCGCTATGATGAAACTGGTTCTCATGAGGACTGCCAAAGACACAAAGACCCAGAGTTACCTCTGCTGTAGAGAATACCTTTGTTGGAGTTACAAGCCTCAGAAATTGGCAATTAACTGCACCTCAGATTGCAGCCCAATAAATGCCTCACAAAGTTCAAGTAACAGACACCTCAACATCAACTGTTCAGAGACAGCCTGAATCAGGCCGTTATGGTCGAAATGCTGCACAGAAATCACTACTAATAGACATCAATAAGAGACTTGCATTGGCCAAAAAACACGAGAAAGGGACATTAGACTGGTGGAAATCTGTCCTTCGATCTGATGAGTCAAATTTTAGATTTTTGGTTCCAACCGCCTCGTCTTTGTAAGTTGCAGAGTGAGTGAACAGCAAATCGTTGCATGTCTGGGTCCCACCATGAAGCATGGAAGTGTGATGTGAGGGTGCTTTGCTGGTTACACTTTGATTTATTCAGAATTTAAGACACACTCAGCCATCATGGCTACCACAGCATTTTGCAGCAATTCGCTGAGTGCAAAGCTGTCATCAAGGCAAAGGGTTGCTACTTTGAAAAATCTATTTGTTTAACACTTATTTGGCTTCTACAAGATTCCATAATTCTACATGGACCCACCTTGTAAAAGTTATATAATTTTGTTATCTTCACTATTATTCTACAATGTGGAAAATAGTTAAAATACCCTTGAATGGTTAAGTGTGTCCAAACTTTTGACTGGTACTGTACCTATACACACATTTTTAAAACAATAACAATCACTGTTACCATATTACTTTTTTTCACTTGCATACAGCTTCGTAAAAAATTAAGAGACCACTGCACCTTTTTCTTTCCTTTCCAAAAAATTTGAAAAGGAAAGTGTTGAGTGAGGAACAGAAGCGTTCAATTTGCAGTGGTCTCTTAGTTTTAACCCTTCTGTTCCTCACTCAAAACCTTCCTTTTAGACTTTTTTGGAAAGGAAAGAAAAAGGTGCAGGGGTCTTTCAATTTTTTCCAGAGCTGTATAGTGTATGATGGGATGCAGTTTTATTATGACTGTTTTATCAAGAATGTCAGTTTACTAAATAGATTTTAACTTTGGGATTTCATTTTTTATTTACACGAATAACCAAGGTTCTGCAAATATCGATAGTCATCCCAATTCCCAGGATTCACATTGTGTTTTTATAATGATTCAATCTATTGTCACATTTTTGCAATCCTACAGGAAAGACTATACAATTATACAGATCTGTTAAAACAAGGAAGACAAAAGACACAGTAACATTTTGTAGATTTTTTTACTCAGCTTTTATATTTTTTAAAACAAAAAATATAACAGATTAAATAAAAATGTACAGTAGACATAATGCAATCGTTGTGAACTTTAAACTACTTCTTCTGATACGTTCTGCACAGCTGTCAATGAAAAACGCAAGCACAATGAGGAGGGAGAGTGGGGTAGAGGGTAGCCAGGTAAATGAGGTAAGTTGGGGGATATCGTCTAAAGAGGGATATCGGGAACGAGGTAGTTTGGGGTAGTGGGGTTGGGGAGGGGGGGAACAGGGAAAAAGGTTAAACAGGGAGGGTAGCGGGTCAGGGAAGCACAGGGTCAATTTGGAAAGTAGGGGAGTGGAAGAAGTAAGTTGGGACTGCAAGGTGCAGAGGGAGGAACAGGTCAAGAGGGTCACGGGGGGAGGGGGTCCTAAACTTAACCACTGGAAAAGAAAATCACTGAATATATAGATTTCTTTTATTCCTTACATCACTTATAAATATATCCAACCGAAAAAAGAACAATACTCTTCTGAGGAAAACAGCGCGATACGGAAACCCACAACAGCAGTATAAGGCAAACAGAAAGCAAGAGAGGAGAGAGGAGTGAGAGAGCGAGTGTGCAGAGTGAAAGAGAGCGAGAGAGCATGAGACGAGTGGAAAGAGAGGGTACAAGAGAAAGAAATAAAGAGACTGTGCGTATGAGAAGGGATAATGGTACGGAGGGAGGGAGGGAGAGGGGGAGAGGGGGAGAGGGAAAAGAGGAAGTTGACAGAATAAGGAGAAAGGCTGGAGGAGTACAGGGGAACAATGTACTGAGGTTGAACTGTCCGGTAAATTCAGGTGTGTGCTACGTGATCCTGTTGCCTGTCTGTGCGTGTGTATGTATTTGCATCTGTGTGTGTGCATGCGTGTATATGCATTTGTGTGTGTGTGTGTGTGTGTGTGTGTGTCGTGTGTAAGTAATGGTATTCACGGCAACAGTGATCCACATGCTCACGTGTCTTATGTGCTCTTCAGTTAACAATATTATAAAACTAAACAATCCCGGGAAAAAAAAACATTTATTTTGTCTCTCACAAAAACCATTCGCTCCGATTGTGTTCGCCCCTTCACTTTAACGTGTCCTGTCCCGCCTTCCTGTCCAAAACCTGTCAAGCTTTCTCAGTTCAACTCCTTCCACTCCTCCATTCTGAAAGTCTCTGTCCCCCTCTCCTTCTCCCCCTCTTGTACGGTTCACTGGGAGCTCGCCCTTTCCAGGACTCGGAGGTCATAGTTCTTTTTGGCGGCCCTCAGCTTGAAGAGGCTGGCCCCGCTGTTGTTGAGTTTGAAGGAAGCGCTCTGTGCGGCCATGGTGGACGGAAAAACGGCTACCACTGTGTAGAGGTGAGCCGGGTCGTTGCAGTCACCCTTCCCCCCGCCAGCCCCCATCCCTGCCCCGGAACTGTGATGGACCCCTGGGCCACTGTAGCCTCCACGGCCCACTGACACTGGGTCCTTAAGCCACTGGATCTTGGCACCGCACATGGATAGCTGGTTGAAGAGCTTCTCTGCTTCGGGACGACTAATGCCCTCTGGGAGATCGGTCACCTCCAGCACTCGGCTGACCACTGGAGAGGGTAGAGAAAGGTCAGGCATTGCTATTGTGCAACATCCATTAGGTTACTGTTTGAATATATTCTGAACCGTTCCAGGCATTGGCCCTCATTCACGAAACGTGCGTACAATCCAATTTGATCTTAAAATGAACGTACAATCATTTCACCGACAGAGCTGGTATTCATCAATATTATCTTTGTCGTATCCTTACAATCATTGTTGTATCCTTATGATCTGGTTGGAGACCGAGTAAACCAACGTCAAAAAATAAGACCATGCTTGATTCACAATAAGACCATTATTATCACGAAAAACAACAATTGTAACAGCCTCTGTAACAACAACCACAATTATAATTATTGGTAATATAAAATAAGATGACGCGAATATAACACATACAAACGTATCACAATATTAAATATTGTATCTCTACCGTAGGCTATTGTACTATTTATTTCACTTTATTCTGCATTTTCTTATTTCTGGGGTTCATGCGTTTGTAAGGTTTGAAATGCCTTTGTGTATGTAATGCGCTAGACAAATAAACTTGCATTGCCTTGCTTTTCCTAAGTCACTCAGGCCGTATCTACATACTTGGAGAAATTATAGCGACCATTAAAATTTTGGTGGCTGGCATCTTGATTAGCTAACAGGTCTTAAATTGACTAGTGAGAGGATAAATAAACCAGTGGTTCTGGGTTGAGCAGTTACCCTAATGATGGCAGAGCTTGCTTTGCTTTAAAGGACTTTGGCTCTGGGCTGAGACGCAAAAGCGTTCCGTAAATGCGCTTATTTCGTCACGGAGAATGGCGAATGGTTAATTAGCCGTTTCAGGCTATAATTTATGTTGAAATCTGTCAATTCATAGGTTGCTGATCTCCACACCCACATAAATTATGCGTGTGTCATATGTAAATAAAGACAGGTGCAGCACGTTCTCTCGTCCACAGCTTTATCCGATTTATCAATCTGCGATGACATCTACGCTCATTTCAACCAAGTGCGACAGTTTCATGAATCACACTCAAAGATGATCGTAAGTCTCTTCCGACGTCTGAATCGGAGATCTTTTCTGGGAAGGTTTCATGAATGAGGGCCATTGTCTGAAAGAATGTTCTTATTTGACCTGCTGAAAAGTAAAGTAAAATAGGTAAACTAAAAATATCTACAAAATAGAACCTCATAATACGATATTATCACAAATAAGATGTTGATACGATGAGTACTTTCACGACTTTCATAGTTCTTTATATACTGCGATTCAATCCTGTGGTTTTAATGTAATGTGATTTTCCAATCATTGCTCACCTTGTGTCTGCTGCTAAGGGATTAGACAGAACCATGAGCTTTTTATTGTTGATCAGTGATGAACGTGACAGTGCTGAAAACAAGTTAGCTCCCTATAAGATAAACAAGCCATGAAGTAAAATCATTTGAGTTTGTGTTGATGCCTAAAACTAGCGCTGAAGAAACAGTCAAATCGATAAGCTATAATCCCCGAATGCTAGGGTTGTACCTGAGTTTGCACTGCGATGTTGATTACTGGTCAAGAAGTGCAACTTTTCCAATAGTACGTCCCAGAGAATGAAATTCAAAATGGCTAATTTCCAACGTGGTGGTACCTGACGGAGTCCCGCAGTGTGAGCTCATTGGGATGGTTAGACACACAGAAACACACTCAGTAAATGTAGCATCTGTCTCTGTCGTCTTACCCACGTCAGTGGTGCCCAGGTCTGTAGACTGAGACTTCAGTGTCTGCCTCTTCCCTCTCGCCACATGCTTCATTCCAACTTGGCTCTGCCCCGGGGCCAACCAAAAAAAATAACATATGTTTCTAACACACTGCGGTGATGCCATGCTCTACCAACTGAGCTACAAACAACTATGAGCTAGTGTGTGTTAACATACAAGGGGTCAGGGTTATGGAGAAAATGGTGGTTAGCTGCAGTGAGTGTCAAGGTTGTTAACAAAGGAGGGCTAGTAAGAGAGAGTGATTGATAGGGAGAGAAATAATTAAGAATGAAGAAAAAGAAATGGTTGGAGAGGGAGCCTGAGTACCTGATGTGAGCTGTAGTTTGTCTGGCTGTGCATTAGAGGAGGGGGGCAGAGGCTATACTGAAGAGGCTGCCCCAACAGGGAGTAGCGCCCATCACCTGCAGACACACACACACACACACACACACACACACACACAGACACACAAAAAAATGTGTCTGACAGCATACAGCATCAGTGGTGAATGTGTTTGAAGCATGAGCTGGGAATAGTGACAACAGCCGTGTAGGTGAAAGACTGTGTGTGAGAGAACGTTTATTAATATACTTGTGAGAATCAGAAGTATAGCAACCCATGATAGATAATGCTACTTTAAATACATTTTGCTGGTCCTCACTTGTATATAAAATAAGGAAATGTTTGGCTTGGTGTTTATGTTAGGGTTAGACTGAGGCCTGGGGTTAGGGTTAGTGGAGGGTTTTGGTATTAGGGAAATAAAATTTCAAATGGGAATACATTTTGGACACATTAAATTCCATAAGTACAGAAAAACAAGCATGTTTTTCTGTAACTCTTGCGTGTGAAGCAGCGTGTGAGGACATCTGTGTGGGTGGGAGCTTGTGTTCTTGTGTGAGGTGTCTAAATGGGCCATTGGCAGCCATGTCAGTCAAGTTGGGGTTGGTTTCTGCGGGTGGTCGGCCAAAGGTTGTCGATAGGTAAGTGTGTGAAAAGTCACTCCGGAAATGGGTGAAAGTGCAGTCAGCTGGACTGATCCAGTCTCAACATACTGTTGTTGAGAGTGTGTGTGTGTGTGTGTGTGTGTGTGTGTTTAAATATTTATATCAAATATATGTATCTCTATAGATATCAAATCACAAAATCAAAAAGAACACACACAATAAATAAAACAGACTAAATCAAAAAGAACACACACAATAAATAAAAGACTAAATCAAAAAGAACACACAATAAATAAAACAGACTAAATCAAAAAGAACACACAATAAATAAAACAGACTAAATCAAAAAGAACACACACAATAAATAAGACTAAATCAAAAAGAACACACAATAAATAAAACAGACTAAATCAAAAAGAACACACACAATAAATAAAATAGACTAAATCAAAAAGAACAAAATAAATAAAACAGACTAAATAAAAAAGAACGCACACAATAAATAAAACAGACTAAATCAAAAAGAATAATGAACCGGAACCAATACAACAGCATCTCACCAGTGAACTGCTTACTCCCTAAATATAGACAGCATTCACACGAGGAGTATAAGCATAGCATATTTTTTATTCTAATGCTGTACATGAATACAGGGACAACCAGTGCCTATATGAGTGTGACCGTGTGTGGCGTTACCTTGTGCAGGGCCCGGTCCAGCCCGGGGGAACTGCGACAGCAGGGAGAGAGGGCCGAGGCCGGGACAGACGCTGCTCACGCTGCCAGAGGGGGAGGGGGTGGGGGACTGGGTCGGGGAGGCCAGGGGACTGCCCTGCATCTGGGTACCGGCCTGTAGGGAAGGGAATACTGTCACAATGGGAACTCTTAAAGTAGACTGGGCGTGAACTGCACTGCATGTGTTTGTGTGCTTCATCACGTGTGTGGGAAATAATGATGGGAAGCGGTTTGTTATGCCTGTTCCGTCTGTGCCATAGTTGTATTCACTGGGCCAAAACTAAAAAAGCTTTTTAAACTAAATGAGGAGCAGCTTAACTAAATTTGTCCAATCTGTTGCTGTAATTGCTAAATGTTTGTGACAGTTTTGGCAGAACATACACACACCGGGGGCCTCATCAATATTGCGTAGAAACAATCCTAAAGTTGCACATAGTGAATTAAGAATGTGCATACACATGGAAAATGTGTGATTTATCGAACGAGAGTATCGTTTTACACTCACTCGTTTTACACTCACCATGTTTATGTTGCATATTGAAACTCCTCGAATTAACCATTTATGGTCAAAATCATTCCTTCAAGCCTGTGGGAATCAATGCCGAAGCATGAAATACAACGATGGAACCCATACATCCAAGAATAAAAATGTATGACATAAGATTGACAGATAAGTATACTGTAGGTAATAATGCGTAACATGTTGAATGCATGCTATTATTATTTTGGGCTCGCTCGGTTATAGCTTACTTGAAATGTTGCTAACCAGAGGACAGTTGGGACAATTCAAGTGTCTAAAGCATTGGGAAATATGCTCTTCTTTAAATGAGGACTCAACCAATAGGCCATTTTCAACATGTGATGTCTATACAAATGCCATCATTGTGGTTCTGCAGAATGAACGAGGCATGTGTCCCACCTGCTGCCTTCACATTCATCAGCATCTTTAGACATTTTTCATGCAAATATAGTCGAACAATGTTCTGTTCTCATAATATCCTTGGGTGGTGTTTTTCTTTCGACCTGGGTGACCATGCCCCCGCCCCCCCCGCCTCTCAGGTCCTTGTTGCACTACTCCTTTGTACTACTCTGACACTGCCTTGCAAAGTCTGATAATATACGTTTTAAGTTGTTACAGGTACATGTCTACCTCGGAAACCTCACTGCTGCTATCTCTGCATCCCGGTTGTACATGCTACCTTACTCCTTCAATTTGCCTCGATTGCACATCTAGAATGCCATTTAGAATTTGCCATTTGTACCCTCACAACTATTATCCCACTTGTAACATTAACTACATTTAATATTTGACATTAACTACATTTAAATTTTCTGCCCTCCTCTATTTGCCTTAATTGCACATTTAGTATTGCCATTTGTACAGCATTTGTCTTCATTGCACATCTACACATTCCACTTGCAATATACATATACATAATACTTGTGCATTTTCTGCCCTCTTCTATTTGCACTTCCGGTTAGATGCTAACTGCATTTCGTAGTACTGTACTTGTTCAATGACACTAAAGTTGAATCTAATCTAATCTATTCCTCCGGTTGCTTCCGAAACCTATGAATGGCAAATAAACTAATAAACTACTCGACTCCAACCTGTTGGGCAACAGTGTATGGACAGTATGAAACTGTTTTCTGGGCATTTATCTGTGGCTCATCCTGTTTGACATGCCAGAATTACTAGTTCCTGTCTTTGCACTTAACCAGCTGGGGGGTGGCAGCGGAATATGCACTGGAATTGCATTTATCTTATTTTGCCTCTCTCCATGTCATGAGCATGGCATGCTCTGTTAAATGCATGAACATACAGAATGCAATTTGTGGGAGACAACTTGTCAGTACATATACCGAAAGGGGCGAAATGTAAACTACTTTAAAGTTTTTTCTAGAGGTATCCCCACACTGCACTCCTACTGTTGTTGACTATCATGGCATATTGAGATACAATAAGAGGTGTTGCACTCGGCATGATGGTGAATTTTTCTGTCATTTTTCTTCGGTACAAATGATACTACATAACATAAGAAACTTTCTTTGGTACTGAACTGGAATCAAAGTATTGATTCTTGTGATATCATTAGTGAGTACACATAGTGATGGCTATGTGAAAATTGAAAAACATTTCCAAGCATACATTCATATTGATAATGTATGAGATCACTTTGCTTAAACACGATCACATGCATGATTTACGCACGCATTTGTGTGTGCGGACGCTTGAAAAATGAGCCTCACAATGGGTCTGGGTTGCAGGCTAGAATGCTGTAGTTTTACAGTAGTATTCCGGTCATAGTACCTGTTGTGTGTTGTCGGGTTTGTACAGTTCTCCAGGCTTGCTGGGTCTCTGCTCTATGCTGTAGTACTTGCAGGGGTTCCACTGAACCAGAGGAGGATTCTGGGTAGGCTGAGGTCCGTTGGGGACGCTAAGCTGCATGACCATCACCCCAGGGCCTGGAGGAGGCACTCCTGTAGCACAACACATTGTGAAGCATCCCAAATATTTACGTACAATCCAAAGTGCTCGAGTGCTGAGCCAGAACAAACAAAAACGTGTCACTGTTCAAAACCTTTTGGACCTCGCTCTATTGTGTAGAACAGCGTCTGTATTGCTAACTGGTTGACGCCAGTGCTAAACTAGGTGACTGATGTAATCGCCAAAGTCCGAAAACATCCGTTCTGTTGAGGTTCAGAACGGACCAGAGTGACCTCTCACCTGAATACTGCTGCTGCATCTGCTGAGGGTTGCAGGGAGACGTAGACTGGCTCATCTGGTACTGCTCAGAACTGGGCTGTAGGTACCCCACGGACGGACTGGGAGACACGGACACATAAAGAAACACTAAACTGGCAACCATCCACAACCACTGACGGCAGGAATGTCACCTCTTGCTGCAGTCTGCTGGGCTTCCATTACAATGCAAATATTTTGTTTAGCTAGCACATACAAGGAATGTGTATGCATGTTTCCCTCAGTGTGTGTATGTCTCTTGCAGGAAACAAAGATCTAGAGAGGTTTCTTATTGATTCAAGGCGTGAGAGTTTCTATCCTATGTGATCGTTTGTAAATTAAGTGTAAGACAATTACTTTGTATTCAAGCGGATGATGGGTGTTCCCGGAGAACTTGGTACAGACAGATGTGACGCTAGAACAATTAAACAACTTTGTTTACACCTGGATGTATTCAGACCAGTGTCCTGCTTCTGTAGATTAGATATGTAAATTTGGAGGCACATTGAACTGACTGTAGGCTTTGCGATCACTGCGTTCGATCTATAACTCACCTTTTGCTTACCACCCACAGCTAGCCATTAGCCTTTAGCAATTGAGCTAATCAGAAAGAAGGCGAAAACGCTAGTACAAGTCAACAAGAGTCATGTCATACTTAGTATTTTTTGAGTGCGCAAAGCTTATCTTCTACATAGCTTTTGCTTCTGAGAATAGCCAGTGTGAATGCGATGATCACGATTCAGGACTCGTCTGAGAGAGGTGCTAATTGCAACCGCAAACCAAGCCCCTATATGTCCACGACCCTCATCACTGTCTTTTTTAAGTTTACTGTTCCATTTGTGACATTCTATAAATGCAAAGTGTCCCAGATAATTACTTTGAACTATTTATCTGAGGCCACAGAACAAATTATCTGAGGTTCAGCAACAGAACAAATTATCTGAGGTTCCAGCCCAAAATGTCAACTGTGGTATCACCCAGGTGAGCGCAACATTTGGAGGAGTTATTTATGCGATGCATCTGTTAAAAAAATAGGTTATCTGAATCTTATTATCTTTAAGTACCTTGTGCTATTCTGTTGTGTGGGGGTGATAACGCTGTAGTATACTGGCATGCCTTGGCCTGGCATGGGTCCCTGGACAGTCTGCAGGGATTGGCTGACTGGTACCATGACCTGTTGCTGGTACTGTTGTTGGTGCTGGACCACCTGTTGTGACTCGCTGGCCACCGGCACCTGGTTTGGGAAAGCACAAGGCCATATTAGTCTCAGTCAGATCGAAACAGAACATTTTCTTATCTCCAAAATGAAAACCTGTCCATCTGCGAAACTGAAACTTTTCAGGAAATGGAGAAAAGCATATTTTTCTTTTGGAACCATCAAAAGCAATCTGAATAAATTTTCTTTTTCCTAGGGGCAGGGCATGTTCCAACTAAATTGAGGGGTGTAAACTGCTTTCAATAAATGACAAAAATAAAGCAGTTACAAGGTTTTTGCCGGACCGCGTAAGAGCCAGCCAAGAAGAGCGAATGTCACTGAGTGAGTGAGTGAGCGAGCGAGCGAGCGACTGACTGACTGACAACCCCTTGTTAAATAGCGTAGTGGTTAGAGAAACGGACTTGATAACTATAGATCCCGAGTTCGTATCTCCTCGCAGGCGAAGCGAAGTACGCATTGTGAATTATTCCGTATTGACGAAAACGTCGCTGGCTGAAACCTGAAACTGCATACAGTTATATTGCGACTGTTTCTGGCATGGAATAGTTCATCTTCAGTCTCGCTAGCAATTGGATACTAGTAAGCCTATTACTGGCTAATAAGCTTTTAAAACGGCCAGTGGCAAAAGCAACACAGTTCATAGACGCTATTTGTGGTGGAGGTAAACTTAAAAAGAAACGTTAGTCAGTTTAACACAATCCTCAATGGAGTCTAGCGACTGCTGAAACGTGTAATGCCGTGGCATAGTGGTTAAAGACAGTGCCTCATGTGGAAGACCTAAGTTTGAATCTATGGAGAGCAACGACATTTATTAATTATTTCTGGTAGATTCCACGATTCTCTCATCTTTTCACTTGATGAAAAAGTTAGTTATCCTCGCCTTTATTGATAGTTATTGTATAAATGCCATTCACGAATGAAAGAAAAAAGTATGTGGTTTTGCCATGAAAGAAAAAAATATGTTCTTATGCCATGAAATGAAATAGCTTTGGCAGACTCGCTAGCAATTGCTCAATTCTTATGACTATTCCAGTAAGTTAGTAGATACCGGTAAAGCTTATTACTGGCTAATACGCTGTTAAAACGGCCAGTGGCAAACGCAATATATAGCCGCTATTTGTGGTGGAGGTAAACTTAGTAAGAAACATTAGTCAGTTTAAGTGTATCAACGTCATTCACAAATGGCCAATTAACTATTAAAACAGCCAGTGGCAAAAGAGGATTTGTTCAGGATAGAGACAAGAGGCTATACTGACAAATGTACAGCTCCGTGGTGTAGTGGTTAACGACACAGCCTTTCACGTGGGTGACCCGGGTTCGAATCTCAAGGTGGCAACACTTTCCATTGCAGGCCGGCTAAACTACGCTTGCCTGGTTTCTTGTTATCACACAGCATGATGAAGTAGATTTGTCCTAGCCCACCACATGATGGAAAAGTTGTTTGGGGTTTATGCATGGTCTGGGGTTTGTCTTTATTCCTGGTGGGAGACGTGCAAGTCAAATAAAGTTTTATTGCACAGGGATGAGGTCAATTCCATTTCAATTCAGAAAGCAAACCACTCTCTTGTACACACTTCCCCTGTTCAAAAGCATTAAAGAGATTTGGAAAATGCCTTTTGTACTTCCTGAATGAACCGCAAGACAGGTATTGAATTAACTCAAGAACTTGGCGTACCTGATACGAGGGCATTTGTGGGTATTGGACCATCATCCCAGTCATCTGGCCTTGCATGCCCTGCCTCTGGGAGGGGATGAGGGCTTGGTTCTGGGGCTGCTGGGGTACTCCCATCATCCCCTGGTACTGAGGCTGCTGGCTGGGCATCATGGGCTGGAGGCCTGCTGGAGACAACATGCACTGTTTTAATAAAGGTACATGTACATACTGCACAGGACACACACAATTTACATTAGAGATTAGGTTATTTTCGGCATACATATCTTTTTTTCAACACCTTTTTTGGTGTGCTCCATTTTGTTGAATCTGACCATAATACCGGGTTTCAATCCATGTGCCAATATTGTTTAGCATACTCCAGGCATTACTTGTCGGCTTCTCCCAAAACTTCTTTCTGGCAACCCTTCCAAAATGTACTTGGGTCCAATTACCTGATTTATGAACGTCAAAAAACATTTGTCTTGTTTTACTGTGCGTGTAATTTCCAAACCCCATGGTTATTAAATAGATTTTAACTGTATTTTACAAGTGTGTTAACTTGTTTTTTTACCCTGGTGAAACAGGAAAATATGGAAGGCCAGAATACATCCAACTAGAACACTCTTACAAAAGCAGATTCTCACAGCTGATTTCATTTAGTTTGATTTCTTTTGTGATAATGTATTGATGTCAAAAATAATTTGCTCAGTGCAGTTGTACAAAAAAAATGAATAAAAATGAATACATCCCATATAATTTTTTAGGCTATCTAGAAGCAAAGGCATTTACAATTACAGCAATTATAAACCAAGGCCTGGCTCTGGGGGTGAAGCTAAAAAGGCAGCCAAGGATCGTCCGGCAGGGGGTAGGCTTGGATCCACAATCCTGGTACACAATCCTGCAAGTGTCATTGCATCAGCAAAGTTCCTCCCCAGACTACACAAAGGGGTGACTAAAATAGACGTTATTCCTGGTACCTATTTAGCTGACCTCGATCCTTGGGTTATTTGACATGGGAGTGTCGATAGTGTTGTTTCTGTTGATACGGTTAGAGTCTGATCATGTTTACGGGGTACGTGAACACACTCCTGGCAGGGCTTCGGTCACGTAATGCTGCAATGATGAGATCTGTGTCTGACAGGCAACATGCCGTGGAAAAAATGTTTATTCAGTAAGTACACACAATGATGGCATGACACAGCATTACTAGACACCTGGCTTTCACCGTTTGCGCTTACCTTTCACCTACAAGTCAAATTCTTACTCAACTGCATAGCCTTTACCTGAAGTGAAGAAATTTTGTCTGACTTTTAGGCAACTCGTGTTTGAATTCGACATTGCAGTGATCACGTTTAAAATCAGGTGCATTTGCTTATCTTGAAGGTATAAGAAAATGGCTGAACCTATCATTGCGACATTCATGGAGTGTATTGAATACCCGAGTAGATTCTGCCAATCTGAACTTGTGTCAGCAAGGATGTGGTCAATTGTCATTAAAGATGCATTGGCGACTGGTTGTAAAAGCAGTGCTATCGAGCCAAAAAGGGTCCCGAAAAATTCGGTACTATATTATGTATGTGCTGATTTGTACCACGTCATCAAAATCACTCACTTTCAAACTTGGAATATAGTGACTCCACTTTATAGATTAAGCGCAACAAATTACACCTCCAGCTGAAAATCTAAGGTTTAAAATGTTGTTAATCGCTAGTCCCAGACTAAACCCGTAAAACTACACAGCAAAAACAGTGAACAAAATATGAATTGAAAAATAAATGGCATTACACTGGCCAGACTGTTGTGTGGGCTGGGGCATGGGCTGGGAGTGGCCGGTATGGGCTGGATGTTGGGCAGGGTAGGACACCTGGTGGGTCATGGGTCCTGGCCGGTACTGCTGGCCCGTATTGGGGTACTGCCCTGGAGGGTAATACGACACCTGGATCTGTGGGTTGGCAGAGGGAGGGAAGTAATACAGTTAGCTGAAAGGCAGACATTTAAAAAGTAGTTGTTTGGAATGCCAGGGTTGTCATGAAAACACTATAAGAAGCTCTGGATAAATGTAATGGCTGTCCTGAAGGGCTAACTGCACGAAAACAAGTGCTAAAGAGAAGCCATATATGCTATTCTTCCTGCAGTGAATGCACTGCCACCTTCTCCTTTACAAAGTGCTGAAAGAGCTGCCACTTCGTCACAGTGTCAAGACCGGAATACCCGTTAAGAATTTAATATCTGGTGAGAATGCTGAATGCGAAGGATATTTAAAGGTTTTGTAGGCAAAACCAGCCTGCAGATCAGGTCCAGTCAACATGGCCTACAGCCGTCCAGCGTTCTCAGCCACAGCCTCAGGGGAACATACACTGCCCCAGCATGGGTAGGATTCCAGCTCACTGCTGATTCAGGTCCCTTTTCATAGCAGGTAAACACCAAGTACCTTCCCTTATGTCAGTCCTAATAGTTTGCCACCGTAAGTGGCAAAATGAGGCTGTTCATCCAAACCCTTTTTTTTAGTCAGCGTACCAGGATCAAGTAATGCGACATGATATTACCATTCGCAAGACATTAATTTACGGCGAGCCCTGACAGAGCTGACAAACAGATTAACTGACTATGATAATTCAGATCTCGACCAAAGCCAGCAGGAGATAACAGTGAAGCAACTTGCTACTAAAACTTGACCCCCTAAGCTACTTTTGTAGGTAGTCCAGGTCAATGACGTGGTGGTTTCCTACTCCGGTTTGCTGAGGTTTTTGCTCTCAAGATGTGTGGTTGACTGATGGCAAAACCCAATACATTACCTGTTGCGGAGGAGGCGGTTGCATGTATCCTTGCGGCGGTGGTGGGGGCTGCATGACGGCCTGGGTGGGAGGCGGTGGAGGAGGAGGTGGGTGGGGGTGTCCCGTGTTGGGCTGGTAGCCGGACGGAGGGGCCAGGGGCTGGCCTGCGGTGGCCATGATGTAGCCTGTCTGAGGCGGGGGGTGCTGGGTGAGGACACTTGGCCCCTGGGCCTGGTACATGTTGGGGGGCTCCGGGGCCTCGCTGGAACCCTGTCGGCTGAGAGTCATCTGGCTGAACTGGGGAGCCAGCTCCTCTGCCTGTGAGAAACAGAGACATGCACACAAAGACAAAGTGAGAAAGAGAAGATTTGTTCATTTTATTATTTTTTTCACTTTTGTTACCTCTTTTTACTTTTTTAATTTTACACTTTGGCAATGTAAACAAATGTCACTCATGCCAATAATGCTGTTAACATTGAAATTAACAGAGAGAGAAAATGAGTAACACAACAGTTGAACAAAGTAACGATTACATCGCAAACACAGAAAAAGTTTAAAATTCAGTGGAGGTTTCTAAAGTTGCTGCAGTGGGCTGCATTGAACTTTGTCTATGGCAAGTTTTGCATTTTGGAACTTGGGCAACAATCTACAGTACAGGAACAGAAAGTTGTTAAACAGGGTATCTGCAGGTTTCAGCAAGTTATATTAAAAACTTTTTAAGTCCTTTTTAATGCCACTTCGAATTCAATTTAAGACCAATTTTTCAACAAAACCCCACGCAAAAAATACATAAGGACACCAATTCGACAGAAATAAGGCACGTACAGACTTTAGTTGTTGATGAGCACCAAAACAAGCAGCTATTTAAGGTGCTTCGGTATCTACATGCAACGACAGGGGAACATGACTGTAGCACTGATATGCATTGCTAGTAAAATAGGCTACTGCATCTCTCTTCAATGTTGTTTCATTCCTTCCAGTGTGTGACCAATCAATGGTTCGGTTCAGTTGTCGCAGTCTCGGGGTCTGTCTTTAAGTGCCTGGACCCACAGTTGTTAGAGCAGTAAGCCTACTGCCAAGAATAACGTTACTGACTGTACTCCGCGGCACTGTCGTCTGTGATACGACTAAACAGAACAGAGAAATGCCGGGAGAGAAATCCCACGGTACCTGCGGGAAGTTTAACAGACAATGTCATCTATGTTGCTAGCTAAATTACCTAGCTTGGTACTAGCTAGCTATCTACCTCATGAAAAACGGTGTTGGGAGAAAAGCAGCCATCCGCCACGTGTCTTGCTGACATCTAACAATCTGACTGAAATCGTGGTTCCTCTACGCACGACCAGAGCTAAAATGCGTTCACAAACCACACATTTTTTTGCTTCACTTATTCACAGGGCTAACAGAACTTAATAAATATTTTTAAGACCGTTAAAAAGTCGAAATAAGACAATTGATGACTTTAAGGCATTTTATTTAGATAAATTAATTTAAGACTTTTTAATACTTCTTAAGGACTCGCGGATACCCTGTTAAACCACAAGATGATTAAAATAAGTAGCTTTTCAGCGCTAGATGATAGAATAGAGAACAAAATACACAAAATCACCTCCTTACATTCAATTAGTGAATTATTAGCATCACCCACAGAGATATATTGGTATATTGTTCTTACGTAATGAAATCTCAATCAGAAAATAAGCATCTGAAATGCATGTGGTATTACCACAATTGTCTATGGTAAATTCCATGTAGTTTGGTCACGGAGTTGCAGCTTGTGTATTTGGAGAGACATTTTGCCTGAACTTTTGTCTTGAATCGGGGCATTATTGACATGTTGCCATGCGCTGGGGGCCAGAGCATCGCGGGGGTGGAGATAAACTGGATGGAGACGATCAGCCAAGCTAAATGGCTTGTAATTCTTTAATATTCTGTCTTCTGTAATTTTGACAAATCCCAATAACCTACAGCAGGGACGTCGCTAGGCATATTTTAGGGGGGCTTTAGCCCACCTAAAATATTAATTATCCACCCCTAAATAAATCAATATATCAGTCAATATATTTTCTCCGTGATTTCTTTTTTTCGTCAACCTTTCCATCACATATAAACTTTTTACAAACTGTATAGAATCGTGTTCATTTGGCAGCATGTTCGGTTGAGTTTGATGCTTTGAACGAAACTCGCTCATCTGAAGCGAGCTGTCTTCTGTAAATGGTAGCTAACGTTTCTAGTGGTCGGAGAAGTAAATCCTCTCAAGTTCAAAATGAAAATGCACTGGAAAGCAACGGTATGTTTTGCTAATCACTATAACCTTTCAGTTAGCCCACCGCCATTTTTTATAGAAATGTATGGAGGTTAAAACATTTTTTGGAGATCGTAAAAATGTCATGTATGGAAATTGCTTAGACAAGTTGCAGTTCGTGAAATTAGACTTGCGCGACAGACCACACGTCATGTAATATCAAAGTGATCATGTAATATCAAAGCTAGCTAGAACTTTCTAGTAGACACTTCAGAGAAGACTAAGGTCTGTCATTTGTAATTAAAAAATAAATAAATTATAATGTAATTCAACAAAATAGTAAGGTGGCCGAAAATAGGGGGTTGTATTTTTTAGCGACACCACTAACGAACTACTGAAAATATTAATTTACCATTAATGACATGTTAGCTAACATTTGTATGTCACTAGGCTAATAATCATCAGGAACACAGTTGCAAAACTGTGCGTGTTTCACAGATTCATGTTTGTTTGGGTTTGAAGTTAACGTTGCAACATATTCTGTTCAGAGGAAGGGAGATCCGGTTGTTAAATGATTTTTTTTTAATTATGATCAATTTTTTAATTACTTTATTCCGAGGTGAATGGGCTAATGACTAAATATGTTTTTGAAATGATTCAGAATGATTAAGAGAAATCTCGCGTAGAAACAGAATATACTGTATGTCGATGGTAATTTACTACAAACTATAGTTGACAAGATTATTCTGGCTACATAGTACAGCCGTTTTTGTGACTTTTGTTGGTGTTGGATGGATGAAGACAGAGTGGACTTTAATTTCTTTATTTTGATAGAATTTAAGTCATATTAGATCAGTGTCTAACACAAACTATGAGACAGGTATACTTTTAGCCAACCTTGACCAAAAATAACCTTATTTTGATAGATTTCACAACAGTTGTTACTCTAAAAATACATGATAAAAATATGTTTTGGGGAGTATGCCCAGACCCCCCAAAACGAGGCTTAGCCCCCCCATCCATGATTTTCTAGTGACATCCCTGACCTACAGTATAGCAGACTTGATAAAACGTTTTTCATCCTACGTGTACCGCTTGCATAAATAAATTATATTGACAGCATTATTTTATAAAAGAATTACAATAAATTATTAACATGTTATTACCATAACAACATAATTAATTGTTTTACCATTGCCAAATCATGGTCCATCAAGCAAATTCATTCTCAATTTTAGTAGATTTTCATGGCAGGAAAAATACATTATATATTTGGCCTTTAGGCTACTCCCATTATGTTAAGGCTAAGCCCTGAATGTATTTTGATCCTAGCAATGCCTCTGATGTTAAAGATTTACATCAATGGTTTTTAGTGACTAATGGTATTGGAAAATTTATGAAAACGTCAGGGAGGATGATCAAATAACTGACTCATAAAAAGACGTGCATTGCTTTGAACTGCAATTTTGTTTGTCCTACACAGCTTGCGAGCATGTCATAGCGGAAAACAGATGTCATACTTTTTAAAAGCAAATAACCCAAACTGTTTAGAAGCTACAGTCAAATATATATAGGAGAAAAATACGCTTCATGTGCCACCCTCTAAACAGCGGACATCGACGAATACTTGCTCAACTTGATCCAGTTATACGAACAAAGTATGAATGCAATCACTAGGACTTTTTCATGAGCCATATTCGGCTGGACTGTGTTTGAGAAACACAGTTCTACTTGCCAACACAATATTCTTGGCCAATGTCATGCAATTTATTTAATTATTTCAATTGGGTTCTTTAGCAACAAACTATTATTATAATGAAATAGCAGCTTTTCAGTGAAGGGATGGGGTGACTTCAGTATTTTCAAGCAAGTATTTACAGTTGTAAAATGAAAAATACATTTGCAGCAGCAGTTAGTGGGGCTGTTTTAAATGGGAATTGTCAAGTTGTTTCCATGTCATTCATCAAACAGTGATTATTTATTTTGCTTACAGGCAAAGTATAGCAGTCTCACTTGCAGTGGATTGTACTATAGCCCTTACACATCGCTGTCTGATGAAAAACGTGTAACTCTGTAACTAAACTCTAAACATTGCCAATTCAATTTTGTCCACCTTTACTAAAAGCAGCAAATCGCACCAATTTATTTGGACCACGTCTCTAGCAAGAAAACATTCAAAATAGCTTTTGTAGTTTCATTATTGTATCTTTGTTAAGTCAAACATTTTTCTTTCTGAAAAGTAACTGTTTAGGAAAGTAAGAGATTTTCATCTGATAGTAGAAATATGCACCAGAGCTGGGGATGAACCAAAACCATTTGTACACCATAGCAACCACATTGGCCTCTAGCTGATATCATTTAATACAGCAAGAAGCTTATACTGGAGAAGAGTGAAGTTTGAAATAAAATAACAGAAAAATCCTAAATGGGTGGTCCTCATTCTTCTGAGGACCAGTTTGTTTCTGCATTTTCATTATAATACTTTATATATGAATTGTTTTAACAATGATCTTTGAGCAATTTAATTTTTATTTCAGGACTATTGGAAACAATTGTGTGATTAAATAAGTGTATTTCGCCTGCAGGCCACTCATAATATAATAAATCTATCAAATCAGATGAATTTTATAAAGCCCTTTTTACACCAGCAGTTGTCACAAACTACAGATCCCAAACCTAAAATCTCAAAGAGCAAGCAACAACAAGATATTAATGCACAGTGGATAGGAAAAACTTCCTAGTTGGGTCGGAAACTAGGATTTATAACCCAAACTTTGTTTATGATGGGTATTAAACCAAATTGAAATCTGAAGAATTTAGGTCTATGGTTGTAGTTATTGGAATGAATCAAAATAGCATTAGGAAGTACATGAAAATGTTCGGGAAGATCAGCAATTAATCATTGTGTGTATAAATGGCATGCATTGCTTTCGGTTGCGATTTTGTCCCAGTCTCAGTTAATGTGTCCGACAAAGCTTGCGAGTACCACAGCAGAAAAAGAGACACGCATGTTCCTGACAGTTGTACCTTTAATTAAATGGTCATAATAGCTAATAGCTCAAACTATTGAAATGCCAGAGTCAAATACTTAAAAGTGAAATGGAAAGCAATGTATGTGCCAACTGCTAAACAGATATTGGAGTGTTTATGCACGCAACTCTGGTACTATGAAGGAAGTGTCAATCCAATCAATGGGACTTCATGACTGATATGCTACATATAGTTATATTGTGATGCAATTTGCTTGTATCAAGAACAAAAATAACAAATATGTTTTGGGAAATATTGTTCACATCATGCCTACTGAAAGTAAGGAGGTATTCAGCTTTGCTGCTGTATCCCATCACATTACATGGAAAAGTGTAACGCAGACTGTTCGTCTCAAAGAATTTGCACACTCAATGGTTAGCCGTGAACCTGGCATGCTAAGTTAGCCGTGAAGCCATAAACATATGCAATATGTGGGAGACAACTCGTCTGTACAGGGAGTGGAATGTTAACTAAGCACATCAAATCTTTTTTTTAAGAGGCTCACTGACTAGTGTTAACTTTGGGATGTCTACTAGTTTTCTAATTGGGCATTTTCCTCATAGGCAAAATATCTCCGCAACACCCACATTCTCTTTCCCGACTAGGTTATTGAGATGTTTGTTGAGGTTCTGCACTTGTGCATTCTGTCCTTCTTGTAGATGTATCAAATCAATTTGTGACGCGAGCATGTATGATCACCTACAGTTGAAACTACCGAAAGTGTGAAAAATGGAGATTAGAACTAGTTTTTTTCCCGTACTGAATTGGAATCGAAATATTGGTTCTCATGACATCCTTAAAACAAACTAATACAAGTAGCTAAAAGGGTCATTCCGAGAGAAAAAAGTAATCAAAATCAATGCTATAAACAAACGTTTTAATCATAATTATCGCTATAGATTTTTGTTCCCAGGTATAATACAAAGCACTATTTAAAGTTAAACAGGTAGGTATTAGTACCAGATACTGCTGAGGAGGTGAAACAGGCAGGATGACCTGGGGACAGGAAGAGGCGTACGACACAGGCTGAGAGGGCTGCAGAGACCCCACCGTCTGGAGTTGGTAGGGAGGAACGGGGAGGGAGGAGGGAGATGCAGACAGTGATTAGGCTGAGTCACAGAGGACAGTTAAAAGGCAAAAGTGGAGGGAAAGTACAGGGGGAGTATACAGGTACAAATGTCCTGTTTCATTTTTTCTAAACACAATATCATTTAAACATGAGTCACCTGAGCAATCAAGTGGTTGTGATTGTGGTTGCCCATGGGGTGTTGCTGTGGTGTGGGCAGGAGGGCAGTCTGAGGGGGCTGGACCTGGGGCTGTTGTGAGGGGCAGGGCAGCAAGCTACGACCGCCTTGACATGGACCTGGCTGGGGGGCTGGGGGCTGAGGGCCAGCGTCTGGACTCAGCAGCGGCAGACCTGAAGGAGAAATTTTAGTTCGAAACAGGAAGAGTGACACGTTTCTACAGGTCTCTGTCCCACTTTTCATTTTAAAAAAGAGGAGGGACTGCCTTCTGTTACTATTAGGTCATCCTGTTTAACAAGGACAATGGACCTCTGAAGCCACTAGGGGGCAACCAGACTTTCAGATTGCAACAAATCATTGTTTCATTACTGTTTCAAATCTTACTCTACTTAACAATTCAAATGGCCAGTATATTATAGAGGTAAAATTGCAATTGTCATCTATACCGATTTTCCATAAGATTACACACACACACCTCAAAAAAATTAAGGGAACACGTAATCATCACAGTATAACACTACGTCAATTAAACTTCAGGTATATCAATCTGTCCAGTTAGGAAGCATAAGCGATTGTGAATTAATGTCACCTGTTTTGGTGAAAATGAAAGTGACAACAGGTGCACTGGAGAGACAACAGCAAGACAACACCCAAAAAGGGAATGGTTTTGCAGGTGGTGGCCACAGATAATTGCTCTCTCCTTATCCTTCCTGACTGATTCTTCTCTAGTTTCGCATTTTGCTAGTGTCCTTGTCACTACTGGTAGCACGAGGCGATACCTGCAGCCCATTCAGGTTGCACAGGTAGTCCAGCTCCTCTAGGATGGCACATCCACACGTGCCGTTGCAAGGTTTGCTGTGTCCCCAGTAGTCTCAAGAGCATGGAGGAGATACCAGGAGACGGGCTGTTAGATGAGGAAAGCTGGACAGGGCTGTAGAAGGGCATCAAACCCAGCAGCAGGAATAGTATGCATGTTTCTGATCAAACTGTCAGAAGCAGACTCCAAGAGGGTGGCATGAGGGCCCGACATCCACTAGTGGGACCTATGCTCAAAGCCCAGCACCGTGCAGCTCGATTGGCATTCGCCAGAGAACACCAGAACTGGCAGGTTCTCCATTGGTGCCCTGTTCTCTTCACAAATGAGAGCAGGTTCACACAAAATACATGTGAAAGACATGAAAGAGTCTGGGGACACCGTGGTGAACATTATGCTGCCTGAAACATCATCCAGCATGACCGGTTTGGCGGTGGGTCAGTGATGGTCTGGGGAGGCATATCCTTGGAGGGTCGCACAGACCTCCACGTGCTAGCCAATGGTACCCTGACTGCTGTTAAGTACCGGGATGAAATCCTCAGACCTTACACTGGTGCAGTGGAACGTGGGTTCCTTCTGGTGCAGGACAATGCCCGGCCTCATGTGGCCAGAGTGTGTAGGCAGTTCCTGTTTGATGAAGACGCTGATGCCATTGACTGGCCCGCACATTCCCCAGACCTGAATCCAATTGAGAACCTCCTCCCAGAACCTCTGGCCGCCAAAGTAGTGCCACAGACTGTCAAGGAGCTCACTGATGCCCCAATCCAGGTCTGGGAGGAGATCCCCCAGGACACCATCCTCCGTCTCATCAGGAGCATCCCCAATTGTTGTCGGCAGTGCATACAGGCACGTGGGGGTCATACACACTACTGAGTCACATTATGACTTGCCGTGCTGAAATTCATGCAAGTTGGAACAGCCTGTGATTTCACATGTTTACTTTGATTTTCGGTGTGAGTTTGAATCCAGCTGTTACGGTTACTCTGTGTGGCACGGCGTGCTCTCTACCTCTCCGGCGCACCACCTCGCAGTGTACTAAGGGCAGGGGAAGACAGCAGCAGCACACCCCACACACACACGGTCTCTCATTATTCATTGTGTTGTCGATTTAAACTCCTGGTTTTCACTTGCACCTCACAGGTTATTGTGTCTGTCAGTTTGACTGTGTGATGCTGCTTTTTTGACGATTGCATTAAAAGGAGACATTATTCTCAGTTTAGATGAGTTCATTTTTGCCTCCACTTTTACGCACTCACTTCCCTCACACCAGTCCTCAATCGGTTGGTGATTTTGGTTTCCATTGACCGAAGTTAGGTAATTACTGTGCGAATTACACAATGTACACAGTAAAGCAATTGATCTTCAATATATTTCCTTCATCAAGACCTGATATGTGATAAGTGTTCTCTTAATTTTTTTGAGCAATATATATATGTCCTACCAGTGCGGGAACCCCTACAGGAGCCTTGGGAGCTCTTGTTGCTGCCCAGGCTATCCCCTCTGGTCAGGATGGAGATGCCAGAGAAGCTGGATGCCTTGGTGACCGGGGGCCTCAGGGTCCGGTTGGAGCTGTCCGAGTCAGTGCTGCTCCATGGTCTCGGATCCAGGCACTTCATATCGCTGTCCGTACTGCTTTGGCGACTGCCGGACGCTCTGCTGTTGCTATCACCATTACCCCTGGAGTGGTGGTGAGGAGGGCAGGGTGATAGCGCAGAGACAGAGAGAGGGGTGGAAGGGGTGTGGAAGAAGATAGTGATGAGCAACAGGTCAAGGTGGCTTTTTCACTTTAGACACGTCGTTGTGAGAAGGTGGGGCATTTGAGAAAATCTATGAACAAAAATGTAAACGCAAAAGACGTCGACTGTACAGCAAAAACAAAAAGTCAGGCAACATAGCAACCACAGTTTAACACCACACGCTTAAGTGCAGGCTTGCCCGACCACCATCTACCAAACCAATCACAACACACAGGACAAAATGTGCATGCTGCAGAATTCTGATGATGCATACAATCAACACCAAGGTGAAAGAAGAAGAGAGTGATGAGGGTGAGTGAATGACTGACTAAGACAAGGTATGTACAGAGTCACACCAGAGAAAACAGCCCGAATACAGTACTACTAGTGTATATGGACCTGTTAGAAAATAGACAACACACGTTTTGGGGCACACACACAAGGGAATTGAAATAAATCGGTGGGTAAACAAGGCTGTTATGGGAGACAGGTACCTAGCAGTTTGAGCCCCTGACCAGTAATGGAAAGGTTGCTAAATTGAATCCAAGTTGAAAAAAGCAGCAGTTAGCCCTAACTGCTCTAGTGTGGCCATAAAAAAATCCCCTGGCTGTGACATCTGTCAGTGGGGGTTGCCTGCAGTACAGTGGGCTATACAAGAAACATTCCCAACTCACACATTATAATAACACCTTATATGTGTGGAAAAGCACAAATAAGCGCTCAACAAATTATTATAAGGTTATAAATACGTTTCTTGTAGAAATCAAGAACAAGGTTGTCAGTTGCCATGTCCCCGTACCTCTTCTGCCCTAAGCAAGGGTTTCTGGAGCCTGAGAACCAACAATACAGTCTTAAATATTAGCGCTGTTAGTATGGCTTCTCCACTCGTCATTTCCCAATAAACTACCCCTATCGCTCACTGTCACAAAGATGACATCCTACAGCTTACTTTTATTCAGAGCATCGTCCAATATGGATGTTATTGCACAAAACAGGAAGAAGAAAAAACATGACAAACGCAGATTTGGGGCGTGATGACAGAGTGTTTGAGCATTCAGAGTTGTCACCTAAAAATGCTGACAGCAAAAGCTTGAGTTTTGTTAACTCACAAAGGAAAAATACAACTCGTCTGAAAATACAGTGGGGAGTGCTGACTGCACATAATGTAGTCCCCTCTTTGATAGGCATAACAGTGGCCCAATAACGAACTACACCTCCACTAGACAACAAAGGCGGATGAAATGGCCAATCTAGTCTAAACCAGCCTGTGCTAGTTATTTGGAAAAACCACAGAGGAGGCCTAATGAGGTAGTTCAGAGATGTTTATGTTTAAGTCATTAGGCTCTCATACACAGTGAGTTAGAAGCTGCGAGAGTATACATTATCACATTTGTCAGCCGTGGGATTCGAACCCACGACCACTGAAACACGAAAATAACCTCTCTAGCTGTTATTTCAGGGTTTAAAAAAAACACTGATGTAATTACTAAGGTATACCCTTAAAGAGGTTCAGGCTCTGCTATTGAGAAAATGAAAAACAGAACAAAATGCAGGGAGGGGAGTCCCCATGATAACCTCAGCTCAAGTATAACAAGAAAAAAGGCATAAAATGAAGGCGGTGGATGAATATTTCAGAGGAACGTTAATGAATAGAGGAGCTATTTTAAGCGGTCCTCCTGCCCTCCCCTACCCTCGCTTTCGCGCTCTCCGCTGGCCCCTCCTTGCTCTGTCTCCACCCTGTCTTTCCCTCCCCTCAATTGCTCTGCCCAGTGTTTTCTTGCTTTTCTGTCTGCCTTTTCACTCCTTTTGTCTCTAACCTCTCCCCATCTTTTCTTTTGGAAGATCTGAATTGCTTCCTCACATCCTCATCTCCTCCCCGAAATCCATTGAATGAGAAAGCCAGGGATCCCTCCCAGTTTGATCTTCTCCAATGAGTTTTGAGAAGGAGACATCTCAACTTCCTGCCCCCTCTTCACCAATCTGTCTCCCACATTCCACCGACTATATGAAAGAAAGACAGGCAGGGGAGATAGCTAGCTCAGAGCTGCACAGACAAAGTTGACGAGAGTGAGTGACAGAGAGAGAGAGATAAACAGTTTTTTTTATCACATTCATACTTCTCAGTTAAAAAAACAAACATTCTCAGGCCATCACATCGGGAGCTCCCCCCCCATCCACCAAATAAAGCACAATAAACAATTATGTAAATAACATGTTCATATCAACGGTAGCCTACATATCAAATGGTAATCACTGGTAGAGAGGTATAGAATATAGAAATATATATGAATTATCATCACCTAATAGGTTGTAAGCTTTGTAGTTAACCAACATAAAAAAGGATAATTGTGAGGGGAAAAAAGAACAGTTCTCTAAAGCAGGACAGACTTACTTTGTAATTCACTTTCTGTGAATTGTTATTGACAGAGAAAGTCTATCAAACTATGCCGATTGAACTACCATCCCAACAAAAATCTATTTTTAAAAAATATTAAAATCATTGGGTTCACAGCGTTTCAGTGTGAATATTTCAAGGCTGTCTACACCGCAGTCACAGTCAGCGAAGACAAAAAAAAATGAAATGACATTTTCAAAAAAAAAATGAAAAATGACATGAAAAACTGATCCGAAAACAAAAACAATTCTATATTAATAACATTTTTATGATTAATGAGCGGCACAGATTTTTTCCCCATACCCATTAGGATACTTATACTAGTTTATTGTAGCCATCAATTGATTGTCCCACATTAAGACCACAAACAGTAGGAGACTATTCTTAAACTACCAGACAGAAGTTGTAGACAACCAATACTGTAGAAGTTGTAGACCAAACAAGGAGATCACCAAATCTACAAAAACAGAGGGAAGAGATGCAAAGCAGTAGTACAGGTCTATAAGGATGTAAAAACAATGACAACGGGTGAATAATAATAGAGTACCCACTCCCAGAAATAAAAACACAAAGTAGCCATGCAGTAGGTCTTGGACCTCTTGGTGCCACTAAGCCAACCCCACACCAAGCAAGAACACCCACAGTTGGAGGCTGTGGCTAAAATTGCACCCTGTTCTCAATGCAGCGCACCACGCTTAACACTAGGTCAAAAGCAGTGCACCACGCTTAACCCTAGGTCAAAAGCAGTGCACCACGCTTAACCCTAGGTCAAAAGCAGTCCACCACGCTTAACCCTAGGTCAAAAGCAGTGCACCACGCTTAACCCTAGGTCAAAAGCAGTGCACCACGCTTAACCCTAGGTCAAAAACAGTGCACCACACAAGGAAGAAAAAAGGTTTCTGGAGGATCCTTCAGGGGTTCTTCAAATATGAATCAGTTGCGGACGGTTCCTTCATGACCGTCTAGGGCCTTCCTACCAAGGCTTCAATTTGAAGAACACCTCAGGGATCTTCCAGGAACATTTTCGGCGCGATAAGGAGCCATTTTTGACGTAGCCAGTCATACAAAAACCCGGCTAGGTAAAGGGCAGATGGGTATGGCAACACAGTCACAGATTACTGGAGTCACACTTCACCCGGCTGTGTCAGTACCTAAAGATCTGCCTCCTCTTTTGAGAGCTAGAGGAGTAGCCTTCAGTGGAAAGTCTGTTGGGTGACAGTGGAGGGAGAGAAAGGCAAGACGTATGGTTACCGGGTGGGTAGAGAGAGGGCCAGAAACAGTGCTATGAAGAAGTATTTGCCCACTCTGATTTTCAGCATTTTTTTGCATATTTGCGACCCTGTCATTGGATCAACAAAAACCGCATTAAATAAAAGGGAGCCTGAAGGAACAAAGATGTGACAAAATTACAATGCCATTCGATGTATTAAATAAAGTTGCACAACACCCAAAACCCCTGTATGATAAAGTACCACCTCAAAAGTCTCAATAACTAGATATTGTAAATTTAGCAACTATACAGTTAATGAAACCAAGCAGTGTGGAGGGATTTCTGGCCCCCTTCTCCATGGCAAACTGATCATGGTTCTGCCACAACATCTTATTGGGGTTTTGTCTGGATTTTGAATAAGACATTCCAAGTTATGTTTCTTGTATTGGAGCCATCCTGAGTTAGGCTTGGTTGCGTCTTTTGACTATCTGTCCATACAACATTGTTCCAGGACTCTTGTGGATCATCACTGTGCTTTTTGGCAAACCTGAGAGCATTTATGTTCTTCATAGTTAATCGGTTTCCTACATGCTGCACTGCCATGAATCTCATTAATGCCAACTATCTTTCCGAGAGTGGAGTCATAAACACTGATCTTAGCAAAGGCGAGAGACCTGCAACTGCCTAGATGTTCTTGTCTTATTCTTGGTGACTTCTTGGATGATTTTATATATCTTTGAGACATTCTGGCAGAGAGATTCAGTAGCATCCCAAACCTTTCCAGAGCCTTAGAAACAGCTTTGTGTTACATAAAATGATCCATATCAACTATTTCCAAAGGTCTTCAAGAATGTATTTTGATTTTGGCATGAGGTACCTCCAGAACCAATGTGATGATAACTTGACCTGTATGGTAAGGGCTAATGGTACTAGATTCATATTGGCCCAAATCAGGCCTGGTAGTTAACCAAAAGACTTGAACAGCCGTGACTTTCACACCGGAAACAGCACCTTTTCTTAAAACCTTGCACACCAAACAAATGAAAGTGGCATAAAATCTTAAATTTTCCTTTTCTGACACTTTCTACATACTACTACAATGCTCAAAAAGCGTTACCTATGCAAAAATGTCAAAAATCAGCCAGGGTGCAATTACTTCTCAGAGCACTGTAGGTAGGTAACACTGTCGTCTCTGGGCCTAAGCCTTGGTCCCACAGAAATAACAAAGCAGAAATGTTGACCGTTCATAACAATAATCAACGTTCCCCCTCACTGTTTTTTAGCTTTGCACATCTTGTTTTAAGAATCTGCCAGAAATGGTGTGGGGGGGTGCTATACTAATGTCTTTGGAAAACATCCGGTCAACTATTCTTGGCTACATACAAATACCTTATCACCCCAAATTCAAACTCTGCAACACTAACCCTGGTCCTTGACCCATAAACCTATAATATATTGCCAAAATAATTACAATGCTAGCGTCAGAGCTTGTGAACTTTTTAATGTATTGAAATGAACCTAAATGTAACTGGGTGGCCTGGTTTGACACCACCAGGGGGTTTGGAACATGGTTTTTGGAGGGCAACAACGCCGCCCTCTGAAAGCTGCTCCTAGGGTAGTAAACTGGTTGGGGGAAACTCCATATACTCAAGGAACCCTTTTTACAAATGCACACAATCTCACCACTGAGATTTTGTTACTGTTAGCTTACCTGTTGTCGTTGATGTATCCATTTTGAGAGGACTGAAAAGGAAAAGACACCTGTAAATTACGAATAGCTTGAGCGGGTCTATTCCCAAACCTAGATTGACTCATTCGCTTTTTATTTCACCAGGTAGCAAGGTTAATGAAAAAGATAATCCCACATAGGAAAAAAGCTTGGGCCATGGACACTGACTCGTGACAAGATTGTAAAGTACTCTATTAATCAAAGGTTAACCAAGGTTCACTCGACCTCAATATGGCCTTTACTAATTACTTCTAAATCCAGTCCACATTATCGGTAACCTGTTCTCTCTCAACCCAGAAGTTACTTGAATGAACTATTAGTTGATGCAGTGGGAGGAATGGTTAGCGGTACAGACGGAGTGGGGGACAGGTTGAATGAGTTAGTCCGACTGCCCGTGCTCACCATTGGGTCTCCTCCGCCACTTACTTCTCGGGCAAAGATCCGGTCTCGTACCCTCTGATACTCCTCTTCCCTCTCCTCGATAGATTTGCTGCGCCGCCCGTCCTGCAGTGGAACGCGGATCTGTGATGTGGACAAGAGGGAGATGAGAGGGTGGGATCAGCAGCCTTCATGGACAGGAGCTTTCTACACAGATTGCCACCTGGAGCATCTTGTCACATCCAAATTGATGTATAAGTGAAAACTGAGGTGTTCTTTTATCTCTAATTATTTAACTACATTTAATCACTATATAACAAGGACAAACCTTTTGAAGTAGTATTAAATGTGTCGATCGTCACCTGATTATCGTCTTTGTCCATGCTGGCGTCGTCTCGTTTGAGGATAAACTTCTTCTGGAAGTCCATGCTCCTTTCATCCTTGATGTGCTCAGAGAACCTCTGCTCCGGGCTGAAGATGAATACATACTTAGCAACTCTTTGTAGGACAATGGAGATTTCCATACAAACATGTTCAATTATCTGCCAACTGGAAAGCCTGGCCCACCCAGATTGAGCATAAGTTTTACATTATTATTTAAAAAAGTAGATCTTTGTCTAAAAAGACAAAAACACAAAAGCTGACCAGAGCAGGCTTCCCAAAATGTTTTGAGTGGCAGCTATCCGACCTGGTCCAATTTTACTCTGGTACCGCTCAGCCATGAACTCTGGGGAATTCCCTACCCAGCAATTTTCCTTCCCTTCATCACCTTTTTTTGATTTAGGCATAGAGTAACACAGGCTGTTGAAAAGTTGAGTGATTTAGGCATAGAAAAACACACACTGTTGAAAAGTTGAGCGATTTTCCTTAGACAGCCTGATTGTGAAGTAAACAGTAGCATACAGTACATATTCACAAAAGTAGATGGAGTATTTGTTATATGTTTTTAAACAAAACCAATGAATGGAGTTACATGGAGGGGCAGTTTTTTTTCTCTCAATCATTTTAAATTCCGGATCAGAAAGGACGTTGAGCACTAGAAGCAATGCACAACAATCTGTGAGCATTAAGTTGTATTTATGACCTGGTCATTTTTGCCGGCATACTGCTCACTGGGTCTCCACTAACAGGTAAAATAAATAAATAAATAAATAAATAAATAAATAAATAAATATATATATATATATATATACGCATTTACAGTCAAACAATACATATCAGTCTGACTTGAGTAGCCTGACGGTAAAAATCTAGTAGTCACTAGCTTGGAATTCTCCCCAAAGAATGTATACCCTGAGCTTATTAGTATGCCTAAGGAAGTGATCGGAAATCATGACTTGCCAAATCATGACTGCTTTTCAAGTTTGACTTCTAGATAAAAGTTGGAATATGTGCTCTTCAGGTTCACCCTGCCCGCACAAACAGTACACCCTCTAATGACTGTGATGCTTTGGAAAAATATGCTAAATGGCATATATTATTGTTACTCATTTCTTTTAAATGCCCTCCAAGTCCTACTCATGGTCTTTGAAGTTCTCCTACTTACATCCGTGTGTTGCCAGTCTTGTTGATAATGACAGCCTTGCCAGTCTGGTCAACATTGTGGTCCATTCCAAAGTAGGCAGCTACACGGTGCAGCAGCATGCGGTGATACGACGTCATCTGGGGGAACTTCTTGTACTGGTTACTGGAGGGGGAGAGGACAGGATCAAATATTAGAACTAATTTAAAACAATCACGGCCAGGACAACCAAACCTGTTTATCTAGTAATGTAGTCCCTCCGCTGTAACGATGGGAGAGGACACTTTTTAGGAGGGTGTTTTAGCATGGACACCACTGAGGGTGTTTTAGCATGCACCCGCCATTTTAAAGTAGGCATCTGGGCAGAACGTCCTGTGGGTTAAGTAAGGATCACATGACTCAGCCTGGATCAAATAAATGGGATCAAGAAAGGAATTATACTTGTGAAGAAAATTAACTAGTTGGAGATTGCTTCAATGGTACACATGCTCCTGTAGCTGCCATAACAAGTCAGATAGTTGCAAAAATGATACAGTCCTGAGGTCTCTGCCCATCTTTCTAAGATATTTTAAAGGGTGTGCAAAAAAAAAAGTTGTCAAGCTGTTAGAACAGAACTTGGCTCATTAATGAAACAGGGTTCCACATTAACAATGGACCTGCTGGCCCGGGGCCTACTAAGACCTAACGTCGGGCCAGTAGACAAAGACAGTCACTGGCACG
This sequence comes from Esox masquinongy, assembly GCA_016801175.1. NCBI lineage: Eukaryota > Metazoa > Chordata > Actinopteri > Esociformes > Esocidae > Esox > Esox masquinongy. The sequence goes on from JACXGI010000424.1 coordinate 123,299, forward strand.
GAAGAGCCAGTGCTCAATTTCCCCATTTAAATTCATAGTATCGTATTAAAACGTTTGCATATCATCTTTGTCACTCTTCCCGCTTCGATTTCCGCTTGTTCTCGCATTAAAATGCATCTGTGGTGCTTCTTCTCTCACCTCGGTGTGGTACAGTACCGGTGTCGTCTTTTTGACCAATAATATTCGATGGCTCGTCTGTTTTGACCAATCGTAGTTCATAGTGCATTCTAGAGCAGGACCCAAATATGGTATCATACGAGGCAAAGCAAATGCGATCATTTTTGTTTTCATGGAAAGAACAGATTCCATTGGTCGAAGATGATAATGGCAAAGGACACTTGTACTGCCGTTCATGTTCTGCGTTCCAGACGAAAGCTGATAAGGCGTGGTTGTTTATTAAGGGAACAAACAACTACCGAAAACCTGCTCTTAAATCCCTGCAGCATGTCGCGAGTATTGCGGCCAAACGGGCTGTTAACCACCCTGCGGTTGCACCAATGAACGTCTGCCTGCTCCGAATGAATGAGGTGGCACGTAGCCAAATTGAAAAACTAATTACGACTGCCTATCATGTTGTGAAGAGGGAGAAACCATTCATGGACTACGTCCATGACATAGCCTGTTGAATAAGGATAGAGAAACCATACGGACATGGCTTGTCGACAATACATGGCTTGTCATATTAACTACGCCTGCCTAAGTGCTTGCTAGCAGTGACACACAAGGCAACCAACTAGTGCAAGTACTGTATTGCGACATATTTATGTTACCATAAATATATTAACTCAATTATTTTATTTTCACACCTTTATGTCTCATCAAATAAGCAAGTATCTTCATGAAAAGATGATAATGATATTTATAGTAGTTAATATATTGATAACCATTTATTAAAAAGTAATGATGTGGGTTGCATCATATTTATGTAAAGAGCAATTGCTTGTATCAGCTCTCATGTCTCAAATCACATGCAAATCTGTGGTATAAATCAATATTCTGATTTATTGATATTTACATACTATATAGGCCTATCTGTAAAATACAACTATATTATGTTTTTTTTTTATTCAGTTCAGGCCAGTAAAAATACAGTCCGGGCCAGAAGATTTCACACCAACTGCAAACCACATACATAACCAGATGCTGTATATCTTCCCTGGTGATGTTCTGCCAAGCCAATATTTCAGCATTCTACAGTTCCTGTTTGTTTTGGGGGATTTTTACCTTCAGTCTTGTCTTGAGCAAGTGAAACACATGCTCAATTGGATTCAGGTTAGGTCATTTTAAACAGCAGCGGTAGGATGAATTCACAGAATCGTCTTGTTTGCGCAGGTCAATTCAGATGCCTCAAAACTCATTGCATGGCACTTCCTTTCAGCAATGACCCCGAACATACTACTAAACCAATCAGGGCCAAAAAGTGAAATGTCCTTGAATGGCCTCTGAATTGACCTGAGCAAGCAAGACGATTCTGTGAACTCATCCTACCGCTGCGGTATAAAGTTACATTGTAAATGAAGACAACTGAGCCAGTTTCAGTGGCAGCCATATTGTACATGCACAACATCACCTCAACCGTATTTCACATAAATTTGTATGCAATTTCCTTCTTTTTCTTGAAACTGTCTTCTTGCCATCACTTTGGTACGTCAATATTTGTCAATCATCTGTCCATAATATCTTTTTCCCAAATTATGCAGGTCCTTTTTGGTATTTTTAGGCCATCCTATTTTTGAAGCTAACTAATGTATTATCACATTGGAATCAAACCTCTGTAGCTTGCCTGGGGAAGTCTTCTGTGAATGGTAGTGTCTAGCACATACACGCCTACCTCCTGGAGAGTGCTCCTGATCAGCTGGACAGTTTATTAATTGTTTTCTAATGAACTAAGCAGTACTTTCTTCTTAACACTTTGACAATTCTTTGGCCCTTGTGTTGGCAGACACCAGCAACTGACTTCAAATGCAAAAGCAAAGCCTAAACCAATACTACACATTGACAGCTCTCTTATGCATGCACTAATGATGCAAACAAACACACCTGCCTAATAAGAGACAGCTGTGAAGCCAAATGTCTTCAATGAAGAAGGAATAAAGACCTTAAGGCATAACAATCCACCTTGTTCTTACCGGACACCCTGTAGAGGATCAGATACAGTTGCGAACCAGGTTTAGTAACACAGCGGGTGAGGGCATTGCCAACAGCTCAAACGGGTGAGGGCATAGCCAACCGCTCAAACGGGTGAGGGCATATCCAACCGCTCAAACGGGTGAGGGCATAGCCAACCGCTCAAACGGGTGAGGGCATAGCCAACCGCTCAAACGGGTGAGGGCACAGCCAACCGCTCAAACGGGTGAGGGCACAGCCAACCGCTCAAACGGGTGAGGGCAAAGTCAACCGTTTTACATTTTTGGTACCCTTACATGGGGGGGGGAGACTAGATACAAGACCTGCTGTTAATTCTGAATAGTTTAACCAATAATGATGAAAATATCCTCAAATTAAAGCAGACAGTCTGTACTTTACCCCATTTTCACTGTTTCATTGTAAATCCAATGTGCTACAGAGCCCAAACAATAAAATGTGAGTCACTGGCCCAATATGAGCTATACTGTATATATTATAGACCGTGGCTTGCACTGACAGGGAGTTCTGTTTGAGGTTATTTAAAAAAAAAATGACAATCACAAGGAAGTATTGTATGGTTACATAGGTTTTGTTTGGAAATATTTGTAAGATATAAAAATAGAATTATTTTGCTTGCATAAGTATTCAATGTCTGTGCTGTGGAAGATCCCTTTTTATGAAAATCAAAGAAACAGCCATACCAACAACACATTTACTATACCATTGGACTCCAACTGGTAACCATTAAATTTGCTGTCACAATTTTTGCATAAACTCCACTGATGAAAAAGCAGAGCAAGAAACAAAAAGGCAGAGCAAGAACATTCCACAAAACTTATAGATGAAGTCATACAAATGTATAGATTAGAAGGGCAAAAAATAATATATCACCCAGACAATGACAAGAAACATCTGTCCCTCAAAACACAACAGTCAAACAGCAAGACCAACAATCCCTTCGACAGAGCTGTATAGAGTTAAATTGCTGGGAGTAAGGAAGCTCTGATCAATCATGCACTGCAAAAAAAAAATGTATACTGAAAAGTTATACTGAAAAGTTTGAAAAACTGAAATGTTATTGAAAATCTTTCTTGCAAACAGACAGAAAATTCAGAAAACAAGCTACAATGTAATTCAGACAAAATGACAAATCTGAGCCTACCGTAATTCCCCGTTTAGAACACACCATTAATTTTACAACTTGGTGTGTATACAAACCCAAGGATTAACGGCACCCATACATAAACCGCATTTGCCCGGAGAATTGTGACTCGTACATACATTGTACATTAATATTAAACAATTGTCATAAAGCGCTACCAAAATTAATTTGTTGAAGAATAAAAGATGTTTTTAAAACCCAGAAATGCCAATTGTATCATATTTGCTACATGAGTTCCTGACACCTCTACGTTGTCAAGCAATCATCTGTGAAAAAGTTCACCGGTGGAAACTGTTTCAAAAATGTAAACTTGTGTATTAGCCGCAACTACAGCTGTATTAACAGCTGTAGTTGAAAATGTATAAAAATCCATGTATAAGCCGCGGTTTATAAAGAGGAAATTAAGGTAATATTCTTGTGGAGATGTTATTGTATTTTTGGAAAATCAAGTTAAGCTTGATTTGGACTGTTTTGCTTGTAATGACAGTAATTCAATAAGATTACAGAACTGATCAAGGATTTGAATACTTTTGCAAAGCACTGTATATCTGTAGTTACTGTGTACACACATATAGACACAGACTCACATTCAAATTAGACCATTCAAATTAGGCCTTATTAAATCTTTCTAATTCTTGTGAATGAAATGACATCAGTTTTCTCTTTAGCTGAGAATATCTTTGGAAATGTCTGACAACTTACATTTGTGATATTATTAACAATTAGCATGCAAACTTAAGTCATTAAAACAGGTAGAATAGTAAGCAAACATTTGGTTAATTCCGAGACAACTGTCAATAAATAGTTCATGCCAATCATGTATGACTGGCACAACTAGAATTATGGGAATGATAGCATGTCAATAAAATGAAAATGGCAGTATTGGAGTGGTAATCTATCGACAGAACAATAAAAAGGTGGTATCGGTCCATCCCTAATATGAATATACATACACTACCTTTCAAATGTTTCACTTGGAAAAAGGGTCACTTAGAAATGTCCTTGTTTTTGAAAGAAAAGCACATTCAAATAACAGTGCAGACAATGTTAATGTTGTGAATGACGATTGTACCTGGAAACAGCAAATTTTTAATGGAATATCTACATAGGCGTAAAGAGGCCCATTATAAGCAACCTGTGTTCCAATGGCATGTTGTGTTAGCTTATCCAAGTATGTCATTTTATAAGGGTAATTGATCATAAGAAAACCCTTTTACCCTTTTGTTAGCACAGCTGAAAACTGTTGTGCTGATTACAGAAGCAATAAAACTTCAGCATCAGCAATTGTGGGTTCGATTACAGGCTCAAAATGGCAAGAAACAAATAACTTTCTTCTGAAACTCGTCAGTCTATTCTAGTTCTGAGAAATGAAGATTATTCCATGCGAGAAAGAAACATCAAGAAACTGAAGATCTCGTACAACATTGAGTACTACTCCCTTGACAGAACAGCGCAAACTGGCTCAGCGCAAAACCAGAATACAAAGAGGAGTGTTTGGTCCCGGTGCACAACTGAGCAAGAGAACAAATACATTAGTGTCTATTCTGAGAAACAGACACCTCACAGGTCCTCAACTAGAGGCTTCATTAAATATTACCAAAGCACCAGTCTCAAAGTCAACAGTGAGGAGGTGACTCCGGGATGCTGAGTTGCAAAGAAAAAGCCATATCTCAGACTGGCCAATAAAAAGTAAACATTAACATGGGCATAACAACACAGACACTGGACAGAGGAAGATGGGGAAAACAAGTTTGAGGTGTTCAGATCACAAAGACCATTATTTCTGGGATGCAGACCAAATAAAAAGATGCAATGGAAGTGCTTAACGCTTAATCTATCAAGCATGGCGGAGGCAATGTGATGGTCCGGGGTTGCTTTGGTGGTGGTACAGGGAGATTTGTACAGGGTAAAGGGATCTTGAAGGAGGAAGGCAATCATTCCATTTTGCAATGCCATGCCATATCCTGTGGACGGCGCTTGACTGAAGCCACTTTCCACCTACAACAGGACAATGACCCAAAGCGCAGCTGGGAACTATGCAAGAATATTTAGGGAAGAAGCAGTCAGCTTGTATTCTTTCTATAATGGTGTGGCCAGCACAGTCACCGGATCTCAACCCTATCAGCTTGACCGTATGGTACGGAATCAATCCAATCCAACGTGTGGGAGGTGCTTCAAGAAGCATGGGATGAATCTCTTCAGATTCATTATTACTTATTTACTTAAGAAGAATAGCTGTGCATGCGTGCCAAATGCCCCGTGTAGCTCAATGGGCGCAGGTCAAAAGAAGTGCACAGCTATAGGGAATGTGTCTCACTCACTTGTCGTCATTAATGAACTCCAGGATATCTTGTTCGAGTTTCAGCAGCATCATTCGATCCCTGTAGAAAAAAAATTATATTTATATATTATGTATATACATTCAAATAAAATATTCAGCACACACATACATACAGTATACACATCAGTGTTTCCTACACCACTACTGTATACTGGAACAGCGGTACCCCACTGCTAAATCTGCACCACTACGGCAACAATCTTATGTTTTGGCTGACGTATGAGTGTGCAGTCCTTATTCAACTAAGTGTTTTATTGGCATTCATTTTGTATTGCGAGGCAACCCATGTTCGATGGGCTTTTAAGTCCATATTTTTTCATAAGTCTTTTTTCAAGTGTGTAGCTAGATATTATATGAAGTATATCACTCCGGTAGAGCGCGAGGGAGCGGAGGTTGGGGTACCACCTTAATTTTGAGCCAGAAAAACCCCTGTAGAGTTTCAACAGATGCGCTACTGTATACATACCTCATTTCAGCATTTGATTTAATTCAACTACCTAACCTGTGGATCCAGCATTGTCTGTCTGTAACCTAAACCTTTAAGGAAAATATGCGTTTCTGTTCATAAATAGCATAGCTAGTATGGGCGGACTGGAATCTGAATCTAGAGAGTCAGGGCTGGAATGGAAATCTATTTCATAGCTAGAATGATTGGGAGATCATAACATAGCGGAAAACAGTGATGTCGCCATGTTAGGTATATAATTTGAAATAAAATAATAAAACAATCATACTTGCCAGGTATATGAGTTCTGGCTTTGTTTACGGCTATAGATGGTAGATAGAAAACATTTGAAAAATGGTAGAGAAGCTAATCCCTGTTAGCTAGCTTTTGTCAGTTGGGGACAACACAGACAATACAGACAAACTGCGTTTGCATTTCATCCTTCAACACCTTTATAATGCATAACCAAAATTAATAGCTTAACTGCATAGCATATAAAAAAGATCAACGCAATAACATAGTATAACAAACAAGCTAGCCTTCTAACCCCCAATAGCAGCTCCATCTTGTGCATTAGTTGAATGGATCAGGTCCAAGCATGACCAGCAATGAAAACAGTATTGCAAATTGTACTGAACTTCAATCAAAACTGTTTAATTCTCTCCAACAATAATGACCTGACTTTTATATTCCACTAAAATTAACACACCTTAATTATCTATTACACTACTAGACCTATAACAGAACTTTAACATTTCACTATAATAATCTGATCATGTTCAGATGGTATACTATAAACTTATATGTTCAATAGACCAAATATTTTGACAGCTTTCTACTTAGCTTTCCAAATAAAACAAATGTTTGTGTTTGTTAAGGGAGACCATCGTTAGCATACATCAGCTAGCGTTTTAGTAAAAAAATAAAAATAAAAAAGAGTCTGGCCAGCAGTATGAGCTACCTTGAGGAAGGGAATGGGAGTCCAATTTCACTGTGTTCTTTTGAAGAACCTTATTCCAGATTACCTTTGAATGTTCATGATGTAACTTTTGTAAGGAATTATACTAACCAACTCTAGGAGATCCCAGGGATAGGTGCATTTAATCTGTAATCATATGAAACATGACCATCATGTCTCTTCAAACAATTCCTTCAACCTCATTGCTTCCTAAGACATGCACTGTCAACTATGGGACCTCATATAGACAGGTGTGTGACTTTCCAAATCATGTCCAATTAATTGAATTTACCTGAGTTGGACTGCATACAAACATCTCAAGAATGATCAATGGAAACAGGATGCAACTGAGATGAATTTGGAGTGTCATAGCAAAGGGTCTGAATACTTATGTTAAGTGTGATATTTTTGTAAATATTGGATCATATCTTTTCATGTAGCAACACCGAAGAAATGACACTTTGCTACAACTTGTACAGCTTGTATAACAGTGTAAATTTGCTGTCCCCTCAAAATAACACAACACACAGCCATTAATGTCCAAACCGCTGGCAACAAAAGTGAGTACACCCCTAAGTGAAAATGCCCAAATTGGGCCCAAAGTGTCAATATTTTGTGTGACCACCAATATTTTCTAGCACTGCCTTAACCCTCTTGGGCATGGAGTTCACCAGAGCTTCACAGGTTGCCACTGGAGACCTCTTCCACTCCTCCATGATGACATCACGGAGCTGGTGGATGTTAGAGACCTTGCGCTCCTCCACCTTCCGTTTGAGGATGCCCCACAGATGCTCAATAGGGTTTAGGTCTGGAGACATGCTTGGCCAGTCCATCACCTATACCCTCAGCTTCTTTAGCAAGGCAGTGGTCATCTTGGATGTGTGTTTGGGGTCGTTATCATGTTGGAATACTGCCCAGCTGCCCAGTCTCCGAAGGGAGAAGATCATGCTCTGCTTCAGTATGTCACAGTACATGTTGGCATTCATGCTTCCCTCAATGAACTGTAGCTCCCCAGTGCCGGCAGCACTCATGCAGCCCCAGACCATGACACTCCCACCACCATGCTTGACTGTAGGCAAGACACACTTGTCTTGGTACTCCTCACCTGGTTGCCGCCACACACGCTTGACACTATCTGAACCAAATAAGTTTATCTTGGTCTTATCAGACCACAGGACATGATTCCAGTAATCCATGTCCTTAGTCTGCTTGTCTTCAACAAACTGTTTGCGGGCTTTCTTGTGCATCATCTTTAGAAGAGGCTTCCTTCTGGGACGACAGCCATGCAGATCAATTTGATGCAGTGTGTGGCGTATGGTCTGAGCACTGACAGGCTGACCCCCCACCCCTTCAACCTCTGCAGCAATGCTGGCAGCACTCATACGTCTAATTCCCAAAGACAACCTCTGAATATAACGCTGAGCACGTACACTCAACTTCTTTGGTCGTCCATGGCGAGGCCTGTTCTGAGTGGAACCTGTCTTGTTAAACCGCTGTATGGTCTTGGCCACCGTGCTGCAGCTCAGTTTCAGGGTCTTGGCAATCTTCTTATAAACTAGGCCATCTTTATGTAGAGCAACAATTCTTTTTTTCAGATCCTCAGAAAGTTCTTTGCCATGAGGTGCCATGTTGAACTTCCAGTGACCAGTATGAGGGAGTGTGAGCGATAACACCAAATTTAACACACCTGCTCCCCATTCACACCTGAGACCTTGTAACACTAACGAATCACATGGCACCGGGGAGGGAAAATGGCTACTTGGGCCCAATTTTGACATTTTCACTTAGGGGTGTATTCACTTTTGTTGCCAGCCGTTTAGACATGAATGGCTGTGTGTTGAGTTATTTTGAGGGGACAGCAAATTTACACTGTTATACAAGCTGTACACTAACTAGTTTACATTTTAGTAAAGTGTCATTTCCTTAGTGTTGTCACATGAAAAGATATAATAAAATATTTGCAAAAATGTGAGGGGTGTACTCACTTTTGTGAGATACTGTAGGTCCGTTTTTTAATTTTTATCACATTTGCAAATATTTAAAAAAAAATAGTTTTAGTCTGGTTAATGAGGTAGTGGTGAGGAAAATTGTATTTAATCAATTTTAGAATAACACGTCAACCCAAAAACCCCGCCCTAAGTCCTAAAATCCGGGGATTTAAATCCATCACGTACGTGTGTTATTTTTATGTTACTACCAGAACAAATACGCCTTTTATTTTTCGTAACCAGAAAAGCCAAATCGCGTTGATAGTTTACGCTTCCCTCCCCATCTAAACCCCTCCTTAAGTCCTTGGTACCAAATGTATAGTCGAAACAAGAAAGTCTAGAGCCAACATTAGCATAAATCAACGGTGTAGGCCTGGTGAAACATTTTCTCTTGGGTAAAGCACCAGTGGATGTATATGTGTATGTATATATAAATATATACAGCTCCGGAAAAAATTAAGAGACCACTGCACCTTTTTCTTTCCATTCCAAAAAATCGAAAAGGAAGGTTTTGAGTGAGGAACAGAAGGGTTAAAATTAAGCGACCACTGCAAATTGAAAGCTTCTGTTCCTCACTCAAAACTTTCCTTTTCAACTTTTTTGGAAAGGAAAGAAAAAGGTGCAGTGGTCTCAATTTTTTCCGGAGCTGTATAACATACATATACTGTATACACACAAACATGTACACACACACACGTACACACACGTACACACACACACACACACACGTACACACACACGTACACACACACGTACACACACACGTACACACACACGTACACACACACGTACACACACACGTACACACACACACACACACACACACAAAATGGAGGAGACAGACTTCGTGAGAGAGTGCTACCTGAGTTCCGCCCCAATCCATTGGCAGATAAAGGATCGCCAGATAATGGACAGTCCAGAGCAACTCAAGCATCCTACAGCTGCTGCAGAAATCGCTTACAGCCAAAACACAACTTGATATCTGTGGACTTAAATATCACTTAAATAGGGCAACTAGGTGACATCCACCTTGGTTTGGATGTATCCAAATGCCAGTCTTACCTCAGTTAGCCACAAAATCTCTTTCTTCAAAAGGACAGTTTAACTTTTTTATTATTATATATGTTAGTTGGTTCTTCAAACTGAAAGTATGGGCCAAAAGGTCTCCCTTGTAAAAAAGGCACTGGGTCTCAAGGTGATTTTCCTGGTTAAATAAAGTTTAAATTAAAAAAGAAAAAAAACAGTAATTAACTTCAATTAACTTTAGCAAGTCATAAGCATCTTGAGCAAATTTGTTTTTTAATGTTAAAATCCTAGGTGTTTTGGAGAGTTTTTTGTAAAACATGCTCACACAGCCCCATAACTTAATTTTCAGCTAGAAAAGTGGCGGATAGAATTTTTTAGTGGTGGCTAGAATTTTAGTGGAGGTTTGTAATGGCTGATTGAAGAAAACTGAACATTTTCTCTTGGCCCATAGACTATTTTCAAGGTAAGGAACCACATGAAATTACATCTGTTTTTTTTTTCTTTAGATATCCTTTAAAACAACTGTTTTCTGATAGCTGTGTTGCTCCATTTTCAGTACTGGAAACTTGACAATTCCCCCCACAGAGAGAATCAGATAACCAAAGACTACAGTTAATCTAAACACTATTGAGGGTTATGGCTGTGACAGGGGATCGATAAGGATCCCCTGCAATTTTTAGGGTTGCATTTCTGTGTGTATACTGTATATTGTGTTTGTGTGTGTGTGTGTGTGTGTGTGTGTATGTGTGTGTATGTGTGTGGCCTGGTTTTTCAAAGTTTCAGGTAGATTTTTTTTAGCAGATGTTGCAGGAGAAGCAAAAAACGTGTTTCTATGCATGTTAGTGAGGGTGCGTCTGTTTTTTTACCTGGGGTTGTTTTTCAGAGTGTTGACCAGGAACTCGTGGACGTCGATGCCAGTGGAGTCTGTGTACTCCTGACTGGAGTCTGTAATGAAAGAAATACTTAACATAGCTCTGAAAATGACACAAGACAACACAGAGCTTGTATTTCTATCCTTGGAGACCAACAACAACAATAATCAGCATCATCAAGAATCCCCAACATTTAATCAGACTCTTCCTGACTGATCGCATTTTCTCCCTCCAAAAGGCACTATACCTCGTGACAGCATCTTGCGTGGAGTCTTGTCTTTGCTCTTTTCCTTCTCCTCATTCTCGTACTCATCCTTGGAGGACTTCTCTTCCTCCTTGTCGGAGGGGCAGCTGATGTGGAGCTGAATGATGTCGGGAGGACCATCGGTGCAGAACGGACCTGACGACTCCTCGCACACCGCAAGACTCCTCACCAGCTTCAGCTTGGCGTTGGACTAGAAGACACAGAGAATGGAGACATTATACCAGCTTGGTACTTTGATACAAAAAGACCAAACACAGAACACCAATATTTAACAAGAAACTGTATGTTACAAATGGAAAAGTGGAAAGGAGCTCCAAGTTAACAATGAGAGACAAAAAACTGCATGCAGGCATATTTTTTGAGATATATGAAGACTTTCCAATGCTTTAGCTTTAGATTCTATTTGGTATAAAGGGGCTAACTTGCTTGGCATCAAACCAATTGTGGGTGCACATGACAACAGGTAGGTATACTAGAAAATAGGTCAGCACGGACAGAAACAGAAAGGGGGGGGGGGGCATTTTGCCACAAAAACGGATAGTATACCACATGGAAAACAGATAGTATACCACATGAAAAACGGATAGTATACCACATGGAAAACAGATAGTATACCACATGAAAAACGGATAGTATACCACATGGAAAACAGATAGTATACCACATGAAAAACGGATAGTATACCACAGTAGTATACCGCATGTGAGTGTGTATGTGTGGGAGCGTGTGCGTACGTGGGTTTGTGAGAAAGTGAGGGGGTGAGAACATTCATTACCCTATTACAGGTTAAGGTGAGTGCATGCGGGCACACACAGTGACCTCCATAAATACACCAGGTAAGTAGCTGTGTGGGAGCTGATGGCTCAGAAGGCTTTATCTCTGTGTAAATCTCTGGATTAGGATCAAGTTATGGAAACATATACAGAAACAACCTCACCACCACAACAGAAAGGTTAACAGAGTCCTCACCCTGGCCCTTTTCCTCCCATGGCCGTGGTTCTGAGACCGTCTCTGTAAAGAAAGACAATGAATGGAACACTGGGAGTAACAGCTAGCTGCATTTAAAAACGACCCTCTCTTTTTATTTAAAATTGGAAATGTTTGTTTGAAAAGCATATATTAGAGGGGAAAAACCAATACAGATTGAAATGAAATGCATTTTTCTGTAATTCAACATAGTTTAACAAAAAACAAGATAAATAATAAAGCATAACTTAATTAATAATGAATAACATTTTGTTGTAACAACTTATACAACACTATATCAATTGTGAGCAGAAGTCATACACTGTCAGGGAGTGTGTTCATTCCGGTGTATAAGGATTCTGTAATAGACTTGCTTTTTAACACTAGAACCGCCAGGCCTTTCAGACGCCCAGTACCCACCAGAGCCGAACGCCGTCATTAGCATACAAATCATCCCTGTTAGCATACACATTCTCCTCCGCAGCATCACCATCCAGCCAGAGCATCAGTTCATCTACTGGGTCATCATCAAACTATATACAGTGGATATAAAAAGCCTACACACCCCTGTTAAAATGCCAGGTTTTTATGATGTAAAAGAATGAGACAAAGATAAATCATGTCAGAACTTTTTCCACTTTTAATGTGACCTATAATGTGAACAATTCAATTGAAAAACAAACAAATTTTCGAAGGGGAAAAATGAAAACTAAAAACCTTACAATAACCTGGTTGCATAAATGTGCACACCCTCTTATAATTGGGGATGTGGCTGTGTTCAGAATTAACCAATCGCATTCAAACTCATGTTAAACAGAAGTCATTACACACCTGCCATCATTTAAAGTGACTCAGATTTATCAGAAATAAAGTTCAGCAGTTCTATTAGGATTTTCCTGACATTTTCTTTGTTGCATCTAAGAGCAAAAGCGATGGTCCGCAGAGAGCTTCCAAAGCATCAGAGGGATCTCATTGTTGAAAGATATCAGTCAGGAGAAGGGTACAAAATAATTTCCAAAGCATTAGATTACACAGTGAAGACAGTCATCATCAAGTGGAGAAAATATGGCACAACAGAGACATTACCAAGAACTGGACGTCCCTCCAAATTTGATGAAAAGATGAGAAGAAAACTGGTCAGGGAGGCTTCCAAGAGGCCTACAGCAACATTAAAGAAACTGCAGGAATTTCTGGCAAGTACTGGCTGTGTGCTACATGGGACAACAATCTCCTGTATTCTTCATATGAATGGGCTATGGGGTAGGGTGGCAAGACGGAAGCCTTTTCTTACAAAGAAAAACCTTCCAAGCCCGGCTGAAGTTTGCAAAAACAAACATAAAGTCTCCCAAAAGCACGTGGGAAAATGTGTTATGGTCTGATGAAACCAAGGTTGAACTTTTTGGCCATAATTCCAAACGGTATGTTTGGCGCAAAAACAACACTGCACATCACCCAAAGAACACCATACCCACAGTGAAGCATGGTGGTGGCAGCATCATGCTTTGGGGCTGTTTTTCTTCAGCTGGAACCGGGGCCTTAGTCAGGGTGGAGGGAATTATGAACAGTTCCAAATACCTGGCAATTTTGGCACAAAACCTTCAGGCGTCCGTTAGAAAGCTGAAGATGAAGAAGTTCACCTTTCAGCACGACAACGACCCAAAGCACACATCCAAATCCACAAAAGCATAGCTTCACCAGAAGAAGATTAACATTTTGGAATGGCCCAGCCAGAGCCCAGACCTGAATCCAATTAAACATCTGTGGGCTGATCTGAAGAGGGCTGTGCACAGGAGATGTCCTTGCAATCTGACAGATTTGGAGCGCTTTTGCAAAGAAGAGTGGGCAAATATTGCCACGTCTCGATGTGCCATGCTAATAAACTCCTACCCAAAAAGACTGAGTGCTGTAATAAAATCAAAAGGTGCTTCAACAAAGTATTAGTTTAAGGGTGTGCACACTTATGCAACCAGGTTATTGTGAGTTTTTTATTTTTTATTTTTCCCCCTCAGAGATTTCAGTTTGATTTTCAATTAAATTGTTCACGTTATAGGTCACATTAAAGGTGGAAAATGTTCTGACATGATTTATCTTTGTCTCATTCTTTTACATCACAAAAACCTGGCATTTTAACAGGGGTGTGTAGACTTTTTATATCCACTACAAAAGACTAAAAAATAACGAATTACAGCAGTTGTTTGTTTTAAATAGTTAATGAATTTGAAAAATAGAACAGTGTCCGTATTGAAGGTCTTATCATACGAAAAAAACTATTAAGAATACATAGAATCATTATTTCTAAGAACACAGGGTATAGTATTTTCATTCGTTTATTAGGGCCTACAAATGTACAAGATTAATATTACACTCAAAACACTCAAATTATTCAAAGATAAATCCATTAGAATTTAGTTTGTATAGGGTAAAACGAGAGACATTATTGACCAGTTTGCGAAGATCAAAGGACCTACGTATGAATAGCCGTACATAGGCCTAAAGCACGATTGCTTGATAAACAGGGTAAATGTCAAAGGATGAATAACTCATAGGCTACAGCCTATTCATAGAAATAACATTGATTTGCTCACCGCTGGCCTGGTTTCATCCTTCCCCAGGTATGGATAGCCATTGAGCATGTACTACACGGACATTCAAGAGCGCGATGAACACTGAGTTTGGTTTGCCATTATGAACTAAACGCTCTAAAATGTGTCGGAGTTGTGTCTGACTTGCTCACCGAGTTCAGATTATATACAATTTCTACCCTCATCATCATTCTTCATCATTACACTTCAAACACATGCATTGGTGTATCTGGGTTTATTGCACCCATTCACCAAAGTTTATTGATCTTTTATCCAGTGTTATCGCCCATTCATCCACTGACATCATTGATATTCATGAAAACAATTTCAAAGAATGATTTAAAGTAGCCTGCATGAAAATATAGAAAAGTCACTTGTCAATTGTATTGATGAGGGCTATTATGCCCCACGCATTTACAAATGAATCAATCTCCTATGTTCAATCGTTATCCTTCTAGCCCACAGTCAGCACACAGCTTCAGAGGTCTGATGAATTTTGCCTACATTAGGAGCTGAATCTTCAGTAAAATAAGCAAAGAAAATTCATAGAGAGATATTAGGATGTTTGATATTTTGTTTCTCTCCTAATGAAAAACAGTAATGTGTAATATGCCTGTTGAACTGTTGAGGATTTAATTTGTATTATATTTCCATAATAATTAATTTTTTGAACAGTAAAGAATAGTGTTTGTATTTAATTCCCTTTATTTAATAATTTTTTAGCGTAATACATTTGATGAATTACATACAAAGCTGAATCTTCAGTAACAATCAGCAACTATTCCTAGACAGATGATAGGCTATGTTTGATATTTTTTATGCTAATAAAAAACAGCAACGTGTAATACAATTGTTGAATTGTTGAGAATATTGTTTGTATTATGTTTCAATAATAATTAATTTGTTGAATTGGTTCATTTGTAAGTTCATTCAAATTCAACCAAGGCTCTGATCGTTCATCTGGGAGTGTCGCTCATACTTTCATTGACATCATTCATTCAGTGATTCGTGCCAGGGTAACGTTAGCGGCTGCCTGGGTACCAACGCCAAGTGGTATGTGCTTTTGGCAGATGAAGTCGGAAAACGGTAAAAAAACCCACCAGTAAATAGTCTCTAAGTAGTTTTCAGTTTGTGAGTTTAGAATTCTCACAATGGAAAAATGTAATATACGTCTATTAAGAAAAAGTAAAGTAAGGAGGGTGTAGCTTTCAAAATGGCAGTTTTATTTTAATTACAAACTTAAACGCCAATTGGCATAGGCATTTGGCGGTTCTAGAGTTAATAAGCAGCGGGACAACAACCAAAAGTACATCAGATATGATTTGTAACACAGATCTCGAAATTGACTGTCAAGAGTCTGCTGAGAGTTGCGTCAATAAATCAGGGGCTTAATCACAAACTGGATATCACGAAACTGGGGAGAAAAATGGGGTTAAAGGAAAAAAAATATATAATCTAGTTCCAAACAAATGCCTAAAGACTTATAGGGAACTCCAGACACTGAGGTTTGTCTTGATGACAGTAGAACAGAGACTCCGGAGTATAGTGTCCAAAGAAAGTCACAGTCCCAATAATTATTCTTCATCTACAGTGAATTGAACTAGCTACATAAACAATTCTGCATTAAAAAGAATATTCAAGAATAAAGTGAACAGGAAATTTCTTTGTAATATTTCAATGAGTCATTTAATCTTAGGGCAAATTGTTCTGAAGTGGAAGAAAAATGTAATCCAACCCACCAAAACTACACAATTCATGCAGGCTAGACGCGTGTGCTTATAGCGGCTATAAGCAGCAATGCATGATAAGAGATGTCCCAAGCTGAATAAGACGTCTCGTTGATTATTTTAGGTATGTTGAGCTAAACTTGTATACTTTCTTCATCACAATACCGTTATTCAATTCTGGAATGTATGTCCAGAAAATGCAACTCCACTGCAGTACTAGCAACAATATATTTTGTGAAGTAGGTATTCATTTAGGACTCCACAAAAATGTAAAACCACTGGATTGGATTACTTTACACCAGTGTGTATATTTCGAATAAAAGAAGTGACCAAAAGCATGAAGAAGAAGAAAAGATTACTGCCACGGGACGTAAGAAGATAGGTTCCGTGGAGGCGGGTTACCTGTGAGTCCTGAGCGGTGCTCTCTTCGGCCTCTGTGGCCTCCCCGGTACACCCAGAACCATTGCCCTCTTTTCCCTGGCAAGACTCAGGGGATGGGGAGAGCTGCTCGCGGTTGCTGGAGTCCTCATTGAGAGCTCCACTACTCTCACTCTGACCCTCTGTTAGGATGTCCTCCCCAGACAGTCTCACAGACATCTTCGCAGGGGAGGGTGGAGGGGGTGGGGAACAGGTGGAGAAGAGGAGCCAGAGACTACTATAAATTGGGGGGGGGGGGGGGGGGGGGGG